>CM051382.1:12273991-12298991 GCA_028015245.1 Cardamine occulta
TCGTGTCTCCGAGCAAAAACTCCGACTTTCAAATTTCTCTGAAACGATAACTCACTGCGTCATCGAAAGGTACCTCCTTAACGAGCTTAGCTCGTATGGTTCTTAATAAATATTCAATTTTGAATCTTAGGGTTCCGCAATTTAAGATTCTCGATACATCATATAGCATTGCCTTAACTGAAGATTTTGAAATCCCCAATTCGAAATTTCATGTTTTGTCCTAAAATCAGATTCCTTTTTGTTGCAAATTTGAAGGTTTATGGTTATGGCGACGAAGAAAGTGATAGCTATATGTCAATCAGGAGGAGAATTTGTGACTAATAAAGATGGATCATTGGTTTATTCTGGTGGAGATGCTTATGCTATAGACATTGATCAAGACACTTCTATGACTGATTTTAAATTCGAATTGGCTGAGAATTTTGGGTTTAGTTGGGAGACTATGTGTCTTAAATACTTTCTTCCTGGAAATAAGAAAACCCTAATTACTATCTCTAAGGATAAAGATTTCAAACGCATGGTTAGCTTTTCTGCAGACGCTGCAAATGTCGAAGTATTCGTTTTACCTGAAGAAGCTGATGCTAGGAATGTGTCTAACATGCCAGCTAGTAGGTTTGTGTTCTTGTTTCTACTCTAAAATGTGATTTTTTTTTTAATATTGTGTTGCAATTGTGTCCAGTTTTGCTGCTTGTTAAAGCTATGTTCTAGTTCTGACACCTAACGGTTTATCGACATTGTTCATGATCATAATGATTAATGTATGTTTCTTCTTCAAAATGTGAAATTCTTGATATATTGTTAGTTATAGAATAAAGATTTTGCTGTGCTTCTGTCCAGTTTTCATCCTTGTTAAGGCTATGCTATGTTCTAGTCTCTTGACACCTTATGGTTTATCGAATTTTTTCATGGTCATAATGATGTGTGTCTCTACTTCAAAATGTGAAGTTTTTAATATATTCTTTTGTTATACAACATAGATTTTACTGTGATTGTGTCCAATGTTTATCCTTGTTAAGCTATGTTCTAGTTCTTACACGTAAAGGTGTATCAGCATTGTTTAAGATCATAAATGACTGATGTGTGACTTTCTTTTTTTTTTGGCAGATCAAGTAGGACAACTGCATCAGAAGCAGTGGTACCTGTAGTTTCTGCAGGCGATATTGTTGTGGGGGATGATTTAATAGGAAATGATTATCAGATCGAAATGGCAATGATGCCTGAGGAAAGCAGCCCTTTACCGGGTAATTTTGTTATAACTGATGAGAAACAGCATATAAAAGCCGCACAGCAGTGGGAAAACGTCATCACGGGTGTTCAACAAAGATTCAACAGCTTTACTGATTTCCGAGATGCGTTGCACAAGTATTCGATCGCACATGGGTTCACTTACAAGTACAAGAAAAACGATAGCCATCGTGTTTCAGTAAAATGCAAAGCTCTAGGCTGTCCATGGCGTATCACTGCATCGAGGCTTTCGACCACGCAGCTGATTTGTATCAAGAAAATGAATCCAAGGCACACATGTGAGAGAGCGGTTGTGAAAGCTGGTTACCGCGCAACAAGAGGTTGGGTTGGAAGTATTATAAAGGAGAAGTTGAAAGCTTTTCCGGATTACAAGCCGAAGGATATTGCAGAGGATATAAAAAGAGAGTACGGGATTCAACTGAATTACTCACAGGCATGGAGAGCTAAAGAGATTGCTAGAGAGCAGCTTCAAGGTTCTTATAAAGAAGCATATAGTCAACTTCCATTTTTCTGCGAGAAGATCAAGGAGACGAATCCTGGAAGTATTGCCTCTTTCATGACCAAAGAAGATTCAAGCTTCCATCGTCTTTTCATATCGTTCTATGCATCAATGTCTGGGTTTAGAGAAGGTTGTCGCCCTCTCCTTTTCCTTGACAGCGCCGACTTAAACTCTAAGTACGAAGGGGTTATGCTTGTTGCTACAGCTGCTGATGCCGAAGATGGAATATTTCCAGTAGCTTTTGCAGTTGTGGATTCTGAGACAGAAGAGAACTGGGTTTGGTTTTTGGAGAATCTCAAATTGGGAGTGGTGGATTCCCGGAGAATCACATTTGTCGCTGATTTCCAAAATGGTCTGAAGAATGCATTGCCTCTGGTATTTGAAAATGGACACCATCACGCTTATTGTCTGCGCCACCTCGCCGAGAAATTAAATATGGACTTGAAGGGTCAGTTTTCTCATGAAGCAAGACAGTTCATGCTCAATGATTTCTATGCAGCTGCTTATGCAACACGACTGGAGGATTATTACCGTTCCTTGGAGAATATAAAAAGTATTTCCTCTGATGCTTACACTTGGGTTATTGAAAGTGAACCGCTCCATTGGGCAAACGCTTTGTTTGAAGGAGAGAGATATAACCACATGATCTCCACTTTTGGGTTGGATTTCTACAGCTGGGTTTCTGAAGCACACGAGTTGCCTATAACACAAATGATTGACGAACTTAGAGCAAAGTTGATGCAATCAATATATACCCGTCAGGTACAATCCCGGGAATGGGTTGTTACTATGCTAACACCAACTAACGAAGAGAAGCTACAGAAAGAAATAGAACTCTCAAGGTCACTTCAGGTTTCAGCGCCTCATAACAGCTTATTCGAGGTTCATGGTGAATCCATCAACATAGTTGATATCGATCAGTGTGATTGCGACTGTAAGGTATGGAGACTAACGGGTTTACCGTGTAGCCACGCAGTTGCTGTGGTTGAATGCATCGGGAAAAGCCCTTATGATTACTGCTCCAGATACTTTACCTTAGAGAGTTACCAGTTAATGTATGCTGAGTCAATTAACCCTGTCCCTAATACAACGATGATGATGGAGGAGCCGGCCGTTGAGGGAGTTGTTTCAGTAACGCCACCGCCCACAAGGACACCAGGGAAGCCAAAGAGTAAGCAGGTGGAACCGCTGGACATGATCAAGCGTCAGCTTCAGTGTAGCAACTGTAAGGGTTTAGGACACAACAAGAAAACCTGCAAAGCTGTGTCCTAAGTATAGTGAGAGAGACAGGAGTAGGACCAACTTTAGTTATAGTTATAGATGATTTTGCCCAACTTATTGGTTTTGGTTTTGGTTCTTTTGTTTGTTGGATTTTAGGCGTGTGATCTTAAAAGGTAAAGATCTTCAGGTTGAAACCAAAGCGAGAAGAGAACAAGCGGCATAAAATATGTGTTCTTGTATTTTCTTGTACTTGATTTTATTTTCTTCTCTTACAACATTTTCTTTTCATGAATCTTTTTGAATCACATTTTGTATTTCCAAACTTAACAAAATTCTCCACACTTGTTAAGAACTTCCACAATTGCCAACAACACTTTGATGGTTATTTGTATAACTCCAAAAATGATCAATCATCATACGATATGCTTAATACACCCGTGAATAGGGCCTTGCGCCTATAATAAATGTTAGGGACAGTAAGAAATGTTGAAGAGTATAATCTCTATGAAGAAAGTGATTCCAACCAGTCAGAGGTAAACTCATAGGCCACAAAGGTTACAGCACCAGCAGGAGCAGCTTTCACAGTCGATGGCACAATGCCTTTGTACAGACCGTGCCACCCTTCGGACAATAGAATCTGTCTAAGACCATCTAACATGTTTCTGTATGCACGTCGCTCCACTCGGGCTCCATATCTCGGATGTCGTTGTAAACCTTCAATCTGCAACAAAAGAATCTTTCAAATATTTCTGACATTATGATAAGTCATAGGATTAGTTCACTGTAGGAGCATTGTGATAGATTGTAGATGCGTTAACAGCTCTGTTACGTCGAGTAGAGATTCGTTAACACTATCTGACCTGGAATCGTTTTTTGACCACATCAAGAGGATGGCAGACAAGTTTGGCGCTAGTTCCCGCCCCAAGCCCACAAACAAAAAGCTGGAAGCTAGAAAGGTTGGTGTCCACGTTGATCGGGTTTTTGGAAGATAAAATGTGTCGGTTCCAGTCCTGGTGAAAAATCAAATGACCTGATTGTCACCATAAAGAACAAAAAACACAGATATTTTAAGATGAGAGAAAAAGATATATTACCATCATCCAACGCTTAAACATATCATAAGTGCCAAATTGCAGGCCAGCGTAAGGCACAATCTCAACAAGTGTTGGTGTTAATCCATTATACAATCCTTTAACGCCTCGAGATTTGATAATATCAACAAAAGCAGACCTCATTGTTGGATACACCTGTAGACATCTATATGGTTACAATGTCTCTTAAGCTTGTAATGTAACAAACTATATTACAGGCTTCATAAGTCAAGCAACAAACCTTAGGCTCCCCTTGTGAGGCCAATATTGTCCTTAGAAGATCAAAAGGATAAGAACCTAATGTAGCAGCACATCCTGCTAATGCTCCACTGACGAATGATAGATAAGGGCTCAAATGTATATGATCCTCTGCATTGCAAAAGATTACAATCAGCTTACAACTAAGGAAACACATATGATCTCCAAATCATAACAGTCATTTACAAAAGCTATCTTAAGAAACACACATTCAACTAAATATAATCTGAAGAATTCACCCTAGATGCAACATGATCTCGGAAAAAAAAAGCATTGACAAGTTACCAAGTACCATATCTAGAGAGACACCAATGTTACTCAGTAGACGCATTACCTGTTTTAGTAGAACCAGAAGCAAAAGATTTCAACTTATGTAGTACTGTAAACTGAATTGAAGTATATGGCATGACCATAAGCAAAGCTGGCACATTACCACGCCAAAACCCCTAAAAAAAAGAACAAGTATCAAACATCAATACAGAGAACAAGACCACAATAAACCTAATGCCAGAGAACTGAAACAACAACACTCTTGAGTGGTTTCAAGAAATGAAAATGTTCAAGAGACAAACCCGAAAACCTTCTTCTCTAAATATATCTTTCGTTGCCTGTACCATTCCAGTATACTTAGATGCTCCTGCCAAGTTTCCCCGAACCAACGCCCATGAACTAGTCGGTTCTAATTGAACCTGCCATTACATTCAACGGTTAAAGCTAGTAACTTTCTAAGCTACAAATCTAACAATTCTCATCTACAATCTCCACAATACAACAGTATCCAAAGAAACAACAACAAAGAATGATTCCAATTCAAATATTCAAAAAAAATCTAAGCTTTATCACACTAATCAGGAAAGAAGAGACAAAAACCAAACCTGAAATCTAATCTTAATAACATCAAGAGGAGAGGTTACTGTACGAGAAACACCACCGGAGATGGCACCAGCAGAAGCATCAATCAAAGCACGTTTAATCTGCCCTGGATCATCGACCGTCGTCGTCGTCGAAGGACTCATTTGTTTTCTAGGGTTTCGTCTCTTTTACAAGCTAAAATCAATTAAAAAAAAAAAGTTTCCAAAACCCTCTCATCAAATACTAAACCTCGACAAAATAAGGAAAGGGATCAAATTGAAATCAAAGCAGAAACAAAAACAAAGGGGAAATTTCAGAAATTCTTGTTTACCTGATAAAGGTAGAAATGAAAAGGCTCGACATTGATGATTTTCCGGGAAAACCCAAGAAAAATTTGAGATGACCCTTTAAAGTTTGCCGCGGATTTGAGAGTTTTGGGAGGTGATTGAAAATGATTTGACTAGGAAATGATTAATAAAAAGCTGAGAGATTCTTTCTTTCTTCGTCAACGTTCTTGTTCTATGATATTTGTAGCATACAAAATTAAAGGCGACGTTTTCACATTAATTTTGCCCTTTTTAGGACTATTGTCGGTTGCGTTTAATGAAATATCAATCAATTCATGCTCACGAGTCACCACCAAGTAACTTAATTTTTAAAGAGGGGTTGTTGTTGCTCTTAAACCTTCCTCCACGTTTTTTATGATGTAAAATGAACAAACCAGAACAGATGATATGAGTAGAAGGGACCAACCCTGAGGGTAGGCCTGCACATTAAACGTTGGGTAACCGGTCATTTCTATATTTAAACCTAGGTTTAGGCAAAATATATGAGAATTAAAGAATCGAACCGAAACCGATATAAAAAAAAAGGTCGATCAAAAGGTGAACTAACAAAATAAAATACGTGATTATATCTTAAAATTTTATATCCAAAGAATCATAACCGAATCCAAACCGAACCGAGAATATAATAGGTATCCAGAATATCTGAAATATTAATTATATTTTATCTTGATATAACTCATTTACCCAAAACTACAATTATAAACCCAAAAATATCAGTTACTTTTAGATTAAAATAACTAACATACCCAACATATCATATAGTTCTTAGTTATATTATAAATAACCAAATTTAAACAAAAAAAATTATATTATTTCGGTATATGCATCTGACTCGGAACCGGCACATAACCAAACCTAAAAAATTTTGGTATGTATAGGGATCCTAACATTCTATACCCAAAAAACCCGGAATCAAATACCTGATTATTCAGGCCTATTCAAACCAACTTATCCGAGTTTTACGTTCGGTCAATAAACTTTTTATCAATGTGTAAACATTGGATCGGGGAAAAATAGTTATAATTTTTTAATATCAGTGACTCACAAAATTAAATAAAATTTTGAAGTGGTTTCACAGAAATAAGGACTATAAAAACTGTGAGACTATAAACTGTTAGAAAATGAGAAATAAGTGAACCGACGGGCATCAAACGAACAAAGGTTCCAAATTTTAAGCTGTAGTTTTCAGATAGAGATTCTTCCATCTCGACTCTGAGTATGAGCCTGATTCACTACCAGGTAGTATCGGTTTTACCAATAAAACGTTTGTGTGCTCTCTGCATTAGCTACTTGTGTGTGTATAAGCTGATATTATTAAACTTTGTAACCTAAAATAAAATTTCATAAACCAATGTTTTACTATTACTAGTCTTGTTAGTCATTCATCAATGATCAAACAGTAGCAAAAAAGAGTTTGGCATCAAAGGTTTACAAATGAGACTGTCACAAAATTAACTTAATCATCTACAACATAAGAACCGTTCCTTCAAAAGCAACATACTAAACAAAGGGGAGATAAAACCTGTCTCATGAGGCAGCAATGGCACAAACGAATTTGTAAGGGTTAGGGATTACAGATTATTTTTAATAGTAAAACATTGGTTTATGAAATTTTATTTTAGGTTACAAAGTTTAATAATATCAGCTTATACACACACAAGTAGCTAATGCAGAGTCGAGATGGAAGAATCTCTATCTGAAAACTACAGCTTAAAATTTGGAACCTTTGTTCGTTTGATGCCCGTCGGTTCACTTATTTCTCATTTTCTAACAGTTTATAATTTCACAGTTTTTATAGTCCTTTTTATATACAAGTAATGCAGAGTGCTCTGTTTTTTTTTTTTTTTAAATGTTTTATTGGTAAAACAGATTTTATCTGGTGGTGAATTAGCACTGTTATAACGAGACGTGGCGTAATTCTAATTTACATACATGTAAAAGTTGACAGCTTACCACAAACTTCATTATTCTGCCGACCGACCCATTTGTTTTAGAACTTTCCTAAATGTCATACAACCACCCCAATTGTGTTTACTCTCTTCAGTCCGGGGAAAACAAAGCTGAGCTTTTGTTGCTGAGAAGCTAAGGTTTGATAAATTAGTGAAAGTTTTTTCTTTTGAATCTTCTGGCGATGGCTGTTGCGCCGGCAAGAGCTCGCTCGGACTATGATTACCTCATCAAGCTCCTTCGTAAGCTTCTTTTATCCAATTTCTGTAATAAATTAGCAATTGGAAAATCTCACAAGTGTTTTGATTTCTTTTCTAAAATCATTTCGTGTCTGTGTTTTTGCGATCTTAAATTAGGGTTTTAGGATTTTGATTTGTTTGTGCTAACTACTACTACTAGAATAAATCTTGGTCAAGAACTATCACTACAGGTAAAAAGACAAAATCTTTTTTTGCATGCAAGTGATGAACGAATCTTTAGAAGGCTGGCAGTTTATTGATTCCTGAGTCTTGTGTTGATGATAACTTAGGTGTTAAAGTATTTAGTCTGTTTTTTTTTTTTTTTTTAATTTCAGCATATTACAGGGGAGCTATGGGTATATGCTGCTTGTCTATGATGTAACGGATGAGTCGTCTTTCAACAGTATGTCTCTGGCTTTTTCTGTGTGTCTTGTTACTATTTTATCTTATCAAATCAATTTTTCTATGACATATTCAAAGATAATTGGATTATTGAGACTTGTGTGGGTAACTGAACACGATTGTTTTTATCAGATATTATGAAGTGGATGAAGAACATTGAGCAACATGCATGCCCCAGATAATCTCAACAAAATATTGGTTGGTAACAAAGCTGATATGGATGAAAGCAAAAGGGTAAGAAATCTTCAGCTGCATATTTACTTTCAAGAGTTATAGTTTTTAGTATATATACTGATATATGATCTTCTTCTTCAGGCCAAGCTTTGGCTGATGAGTATGGAATTAAATTCTTTGAGAATGTGAGCTAGATAAAAACATAACATGCCTTCCTTTTTCATTAATATTTCCAGATGTTCTTAAGATTACTAATGTTATTGGAAATTGATGCAGAGTGTGAAAACAATCCTCAATGTTGAGTCGGTTTTCCTTTCTATCGCAAAAGACATAAAACAAAGATTGACAGAAATCGATACAAAAGTAGAGGTAAGAACCGTGGGAATCTACTACCACTCACTCTTCATATCATTATGCCGGCATTGAAAACTTTTCTCCTAATTATTCACTCAGCAGCACAAAAGTTTTTTCATCTGACTCTAATTAACAAGACTCCTGAACAATTTTCTTGAACAGATCATTAAGACTCCTGAAAAACCAAAGAGGAGAAAGCATAGGCCAAAGGTTGTTAAAGAAGCTATGCCTTCAACCGCAAACTTGGAATTTATAATATGAGTCAAAAAAAGTTGAATGCCACCAATCAGCTCCTAAAGATTATGGGAATCAAGAGTCAAACGGTTGCCTTACTTTGCCTAACACGCCCAAAGAAAGGAAGCTAACCATTTGACTCTTTAGGAGCTGATTGTGAGTGGTTGTTCGACTGTTTTACTCTTTTTGGGGGTTCAAAATCCAACACTCGTGTACAACGCTTGTTGGCATGAGTTGAAGTTTCAACAACTGCTGCTGATTCAAGGAACCAAATACCAATGTCAGTTATCAACATTCAAATGATTGGCTTCCTTTTCTGGTGTCCAAGAGAAAGCACAGCCAAAGTAAATGAAGGGAAAGGACCCAAAGACCAATGGCAGTAATCAAGAAGGAGATGATATTTTGATGACCCAAGGACTTGAGAATGTTTCTACCCTTGACTCTTATTTCTACATTTTCACATCTGAGCTCACCGCTAAGAGTCCTAACCATGGAAGAAAAGGGTTCTTTTCAAGGAAGGCAGAGTTTTGAATCAAGTGTTCGCTTGGATAAGATAGCCACACCGATAAAGAAGAGAACTACATGCCATGCTCGTTTGTCTTCTATACATAAAATCATGGAAGTTTCTGAGCAGTTATCAGAAGGATGTTGTGGCAGACCACAACAGAATAATAATAAACTCTTGTTCTAAGCGGGGGACCTCGAGCAAGAAGAAGCGAACCAATAAGTCTGAGAAATCACAAACCTACCCGATAGCTCTTCTACCGAATCTTCGCTAGTTTCCAGCTTCATTTCTTGGTAACAAATGCAAACACAACTATAGTTTTATTTTTCTTGAATTTATTGAATGGAAGGCTATTTGTTGATTTCTACAGCTGAAGCGATCAGTGAGCTATTAGATATCAACATGGAGAATTCAGAAACTACTTGTGTGCCTCATTCAATGAAATGCCAAGGAAACGAGATTATACTCTTTGGCAGTGGAGCAGAAGGAAAAATTGTGCCCTCCACTCCCGTTTTTTAACGGCGCATACGACTAAAGGTTGACTTAGACAAAGAGAAGGACAGAGTTTGGAAGTTACTTTTGGAGAATATTGATAGCGAAGGCATGTATGAATCAAACGAGCAGAAGAAAAAATGGTGGGAGGAAGAACGAAATGTGTTTCGAGGACGAGAAGACTCATTTATTGCTCAAATTCATATATTGTTCAAGGTTATACACCACACCTCTCCTCTTGCAGTTTTTTGTTTTAACCACTGTTTCAAATTAGTATTTGATCTATAACTTGCTGTTGTGGTCTTCGGTTTTCTAACAGGGGATAGAAAATTTTCTTCCTGGAAGGAATCTGTGGTTGATTCTGTTGTGGGAGTGTTTCTTACACAGAATGTCTCCGATCATTTATCAAGGTATATGCACTTACATAATTCTATTTAGAAACTAAATTCAAGACAACATTAAAGTCACAATCACAAAACTAACTTTGTATTGTCCTTGTAGTTAAGGATTTCAAAACTTGATGTCCTCCATGTTCTCTAACCAGTCAAATCGTGCTTTCAGTAATATCTGGAATCGATGCTTTGTATTGTCCTTGCATGTGTTTTGGAAAGCCTTACACTACCAAATTAAACGAGTAAAGGTTACTAAATTCTTTGTACCAATTCAGAGTTACTTTAGATACTTCTTTGTACCAATTCAGAGTTATTTTAGATACTGAATTATTTTTTGAAAAAGGGTCTCCTCTTAACGATATTAAGGATCTAAAGGAATATTTTGTAAACCTTGCAAATGCACTGGCAAAATGTATGCATTCTCCTCTCATCGGACATTCATTGCAGTTAGGTTTTCTTTTTGTGAAAAAAATCAAAATTAAAGAAAAGTTAACTGCAATGCAGGTCCGATGAGAGAAGAATGCATACATTTTGCCAGTGCATTTGCAAGGTTTACAAAATATTCCCTTAGATCCTTAATATGGAGACCCTTTTTCAAAAGAGAATTCAGTATCTAAAGTAACTCGGAATTGTTACAAAGAATTGAGTAACCTTTACTCGTTTAGGCAGTGTGCAAGTCTTTCCTTACCGTGTACAGAGAAAGGTGTTGGGACACCTGATAAAAACCCTTTGCCTCTGCACCTTCCAGAGCCATTGCAGAGGAACAAGGGTCAAGCATTCAAAGCCAGCAGACAATGTTAAATGTTGTGAGCCTATAATCGAAGAGCCAGCACCACCTGAGCCAGAAAGCGCACAAGTATCAATAGCTGATATAGAGGATGCGCTTTTTGAGGATCCTGAAGAAGTTCCTACTATTAGGCTAAACATGGATATGCTCTTACCAATAACTTGAAGAAAATTATGGAAGAAGGAAAAATGCCTACGAGCTCTAGTTGCACTCACCGCTGAAGCTGCTTCTCTTCCAACGCCAAAGCTCAAGAATATCAGCCAGTTAAGGACAGAACACCAAGTGTAAGTATCCATTTTCTCTGCCTTTTTGGTCGTGTCTTAGGTTGAAATGAAATAAGGAACACATTCACCTTGCGTTAATATAGTAAATCATTAAGTGGATATATTGTTAGAGATGGAACCAAATTCAAAACCAAAACATTTATTATAATAGTAGAAAGCAGAAACAGTAAAAAAGAATTGTTAAAAAGTGCTAATATAACAACAATTTTGTTCAGATTGACTTGTTTAACACTTGTTTTTTTTTTCTCCGTATATCTTGCAGCTATGAACTTCCAGATTGTCATCCTCTTCTAGCTGAGCTAGTCAAATAAATAGAAACAGTTAAGGACAGAACACCAAGTGTAAGCAAATAAATAGTGCTTATGGTGAGAGAGAGCAAACGAACTGTACCAAAGTAGCTAATGTAGAAACATAAAAAGTAACAAATACTAGTTATAAGAAACAGACCAGCAACTGAATGTCTTTACATATTGTTCTGTCCCAACTAGATTTGAAGCACGTCTTGCCTCAATGTGCTGTCCAAATAGCATCTTTTCTGGGATCTATCTGATTTTATTCCTTCATCAAGTCGCAGATCATTCTTGGGAAACAATGTTCTCATAGTCTATGATATCTTGTTTGTCAATTCTGTAAAAAAATTCACTTGAACATGCATCTGTTTCCCAAAAGCTATATTGTTAGCTATCTCAAATCAAGAATGCATATTCCAGCTCCTCGTCATTGTACTGAGTTTTGCTTATAGGAATGTGTAGTCTCTTTGACAGCGTTAGAGATGTTTGTATCTGACTTTACCATTAGGCATGAGCTCTCATAAGCTCTATTTTTAGTAAAGTTAGTGGCTTCTGCTTACTGAATGCCTCCAGACAGCCGGATCAACTTTTATTCATCTTTCGGTGGATGGAGCCTGTTCAGTTGGTGGGAATATAAGAATTATTAATTCCTCTATTAGTTGAAATTATTATTCAATATTTATTACGACAAAGATTTTTGGCACAAAAAGGAAATTTTTGTCGTAATAAATATCTGCAAAAATCTAATGAAAAAATCTAATGAAGCATCCAATCTGATTTTGTATTTATTTTTTTGCCGCATTTTTATAAAAAAGCATAAAATATTGATTGACATTGTCTCATCAGATAATCATCTCTCTTCAATGCATTATTGCGAAAACTATTCATCTCTCCCACAAGGACACCGATTCTGTTAGGAATTTTTCATGTATTAAAGCATGTTGTCACAAATGCATCACTTTCACCTTTATTTTTAATGTAATCTCTAAACAAATAGCAAAACAAACAAAAAGTCATGTCTTTTTCACATTATATTTCAACCAACTGTCATAGAGATCAAACCAAACTAGATTAAGTCGCCTCATATTATTTTCCATGTATCAAAGCATGTTGTCACAATTTTTTTTTTGTTTTTGATATTGAGAAGTTGAAAAGTTTCGTATTTAGGTTAATTCCTCCGTAATCCTTTTCCAAATTCATTCATAAATCAAAATCAAAGAAGCGCGTTCCTACGTCAGCCACCTTTCGAACTTAGGATATTACCACTACATCGCAGACGAAACATGAATTTAACTACTTTGAAAAAAAAATTAGATAAGATTTTTAGTTCCCGCAATAATAGGTGGGTTTTTTTTGTATGAATATAAAATTTATTCATCAAAAATTATATCTTTGAGTAGAGATGTTTGAAGAGCAAAAAACAGAGTAGGTCATTCTCTCTCTAAGATTGTATCTCGGCTTCCCTTTTTTGGGCTTAGGAGTCTCTTGTTCAATTAGAGTCTTTGACTTTAAAATGATATAGAGCTTTGACTAGGATTCCTTTTCCTCTTTCGCATATTAGTCCATTTTAAATGGGTTTTATATCTATTTGGGTCTTTACTGAGAAACAATGATTGTTCGTTCATCTGAGAAATTAGCGTTTTTCGTGTTTTTCTGGGTTTGTAAAAACAGATATGTCGTTGAAGAAGTTTGAAGAAGATGAGTTCGAGCATAGACCGAGCTTTGATAGCTATGTCCTTAGAGGAGGAAGATGAGCCTTTCAATATGCCCAATCTGCCGGAGTATTGTTCTAGTGAGAAGAATGTTATGAGTATTATCAGGAGAATTTTGAACCCAGATGCTCAAAGGGTGGCTAATTTGATCCTTGATATGCCTCGAAAATGGCAACTTTATGACCGCGTCCGTGGGGTTGTTCTGTCATAGAAGACATTTCAGTTTATATTTGAGTATCAACATGATAGGGAGACTATTTTAGAGAAATGGGTTCATACATACAACGAGTGGGCTTTAGCGATTGAAAGGTGGGTGGAGAAACCTCCACCTGATTATCTGCAATACATATCGGTGTGGGTGCAGATCCAGAACATACCAGGTGAACCACTACACATATGAGGCTATTATGGCTTTGGGAGAATTGGTAGGTCATGTGGAGGTGGTTGCTTTTGATCCAGAGAAGTCACAAAGACAGAAATTTGTTAGGGTAAAACTGAGGTTTGATGTGTCTAAACCCCTTCGAAGATCAAAGATAGTCAATCTGCCTAGAGGAGCTGGCTCGGTCTACTTATTGTTTGATTATGAGAGGGTACAGAAGCGTTGCTTCACTTGCCAAAGACTCACCCATGATCAAAAAGTTTGTCCTTTGGCTTTGAAGGAGAAAGAGAATAAAGAGGAAGGGAAGACGATTTCAAAAGAAGCTGAGAGTGAAAAAAAAGGATCATCATGGATTCTGACCCACTCTTTGGTGTGCTCGAAGACCACCAGATTGCGGTTAATCCCAACACTGGTAGGCCTCGCATTGCTAAAGAGGTGGTAGGCCTCGCATTGCGAACTGGTTGCTGATGGAGCGGAAAGATTAGCAAGGGCTGAAATGATTAAATCTTCATTAGCAGCTTTGAAAAATGATCCAATTGGAGAGAAAACAATGCTTAGGCTGGAACCTACTCCCTTGGTTTCGACCAATATAAACATAGGGAAAGGTATTGTCTTTGATTACGCGAAACAAGCTGTTAGTAAGCCAATGGTCAAAGAGGATCAATTCAGAACCAAACTGATGGGAGCTATAAAGGCAGGCCAATAAATAGTATTAGATGGAGCTGAGAGACAAGCGATGTCAGATAGTGTCTACATGTTTCAACATGAAGAGTCTTCTTCTTCTTATCAAGTTAGTTCAACGGTTATAAGAACTGGCCTTTTTGAGGCTGGTTCTTCCGGGACTAGCATGAAGAAGTTCAAGCATAGAAGAAGACCAACCAGGGGTAAAATACAAGGCGAAGATGGTAAGAATTTCGCAAAGGCTGAAGATACAAAAGAGAAGAAAGGGGAAGTTGTCCTGAAGAGAAAGGCTGCGGATGAAGCTACTACATCATCAAAAGTCGCTAGGCACAAATCAAAAGAGGTGGTCCTAATTGAGGGACCGTTTACCGCTTAATGAGCATCATCAGTTGGAATTGTCAAGGACTGGGACGGTCTCAAGACTTGGTGATTCTGAGGCTCAAGGAAATGCGCAAAATGTTTTGTCCTGAGTTATTGTTCTTAATGGAAACTAAAAATGGTAGAAATATTATAGTAGATCTTCAAGAATGGTTGGGATACGAGATAGTGTATTCAGTGGAACCGTTGGGTCTGAGTTGAGGGTTAGCAGCACTATTTTGGAAGAATATAGTCAATGTAGATATTCTTTTGGATGATAAAAATCTTATTGATATGTATGTACAGTTTGGTTCTTTTGATTTCTTTGTATCTTGTGTTTATGGGGATCCGGTTCCGGGAGCTAGAGCAAAAGTGTGAGAAAGGTTATCCAGGATTGGAATTAACAGAAAAGAATGGTGGCGCATAGTTAGGGATTTTAATGATATTCTTCATAATGGAGAGAAGCTTGGTGGACCAAGGAGAGGAGATGCATCTTTTCAGCCTTTTAAAGATTTGATAAATTGTTGTCAAGTGTCTGAGCTACCGAGCAAGGGTAACATATTCATTTGGGGAGGTATGAGATATGACAAATGGATTCAGAGAAGATTGGATAGATGTTTTGGTAACAAAGAGTGGCATAAAGTGTTTCCAACGTCTAATCAATCTTTTTTGGATAAGAGAGGGTATGATCATAGACCAGTTATGGTGAGACTATATTCTTCAAAGGACTCGTACATGGGCAGTTTTAGATTCGATAAGAGGTTATTTAATAAACATAATGTCAAGGAATCCATAGTGCGTGCTTGGAGTGATTCAAACCATAGAAGAGGGCTTTCAGTATCTGAAAGGCTAAGGAGTTGCATGAAAGCTTTGAGTCAATGGAAAAAGGAGAATACTACAAATTATCTCTCTCGGATCAATCATTTTCAAGTAGCTCTGGAAGTAGAACAATCATCGAATATACCTGATTTTGTGAGTATTAAGCATCTGAAAAAGGATTTGGCGTTGGCGTATAGAGAGCAGGAAGAATACTAGAGACAAAAGTCAAAGGAGAAGTGGTTAAATGCAGCGGATAAGAACCCCAAGTTCTTTCATGCATCAGTTAGAGCTGCTAGAGGAAATAAGAGATTGGAGAAATTGTTGGATGCCAATGGTAATGCTCAAAAATCTGAAGCCTCGAAAGGGGCAGTTATTGAAGCGTATTTCAAAGAACTATTTTCATCATCAAACCCAGTTGACTTTAGAGGTTTGTTTTATGATTTCCCCCCTAGAGTGCAGCAAAACATGAATGCGGATTTATGTAGGGTTGTCTCCAAGGAAGAAATAAAAGAAGTAGTTTTTGCTGTTAAGGCATCAAGCGCTCCGAGGGTGGATGGATTCACAGGTTTCTTTTTGCAGATGTACTGGGGTGTGATAGGTGAGCAGGTTGTATATGAGGTTCAAAATTTCTTCTCTACATGAGTCTTCCCTGGTGAATGGAAGTACACCCATCTGTGCTTACTCCCTAAGACAGTAAATCCATACATATGTCTGATCTTTGACCTATCAATCTATGTTCAGCGCTCTATAAAACCATTTCCAAGATTTTGGTAAGAAGACTCCAGCCTTTTCTTGATCAGATTGTCTCTGTCAATCAATCGGCTTTTGTTGCAGATAGGTTGATATCAGACAACATCTTAATAGCTCATGAACTGGTACATTCCCTGTGTACTCATCCAGATATTTCCAAGGAGTTCATGGCTGTTAAATCTGATATGTCAAAGGCATATGATAGGGTTGAATGAAGTTATCTTTGAGCTCTTCTAAAGGCATTAGGATTTCAGCCGATGTGGGTTGCTTGGGTAATGTGTTGTGTCACTACTGTCACTTATTCGGTACTAATCAATGACCAACCTTTTGGTCTCTTTATTCCTGGAAGATCCCTTATCACCATTTCTGTTTGTGCTTTGTACTGAAGGTTTGACTCATCTTATGAACAGAGCAGAAATACAGTCTTTGTTGAATGGGATAAGCTTTAGTGAGAATGGGCCTGCAGTGCACCATCTTTTGTTTGCAGACGATAGTCTTTTTATGTGTAAGGCTGATTCAAACCAATGTGAGGTGTTAAAAGGGATCTTGAAGGTGTATGGAGATGCAACATGGCAGTCTATAAATCTTCTCAAATCTTTGGTCACTTTCGGGGCTGGTATTGATGATGAGAAAAAATAGAGGCTCAAACAGGATAGGGGCTGGAACGTATCTTGGTCTGCCTAAGTGTTTTAGTGGGTCTAAGATTCAGCTTTTAGATTACATTAAGGATATACTCAAAAACAGACTCTCATGTTGGTTTGCTAGATCATTATCGTTGGGAGGGAAGGAGGTGTTAATCAAAGTAGTTGCATTGGCAATGCCTGTTTATGCCATGAGCTGCTTCAAGCTCACCAAAACTTCCTTAGCAAATCTAACGAGTGCCATGTGTGATTTTTGGTGGAATGCTGTTGAAGATAAGCAAAAAATCCATTGGGTGAGCTGGGAAAAGATGTGCTTGTCAAAGGAGAATGGAGGGCTCAGTTTTAGAGATTTGAAATGTTTCAACCAAGCCTTGTTAGCTAAACAGGCTTGGAGGTTGATCCAAGAACCAGAATGCCTCTTTTCTCAGGTAATGAGAAGCAGATATTACCAAGGTGATGAATTCACTGATGCTGAATTGGGGAATAGACATTCCTTTGGATGGAGAAGCATTCTGTTTGGTAAGGAGTTACTACAACAAGGTCTATCAAAACAGATTGGCAATGGTGAAAGCTTCCTTGTGTGGTTTGATCAATGGATTTTTGATGATGGCTGGAGAGCTCCTTACAGAAAACATGTATCCTTTGATGTTTTCTTAAGAGTCAGCGATCTGTTTGATGTGGAAAGAAGGAGCTGGAACTTGGAAATGTTGAATGAATTGTTTATCCCTGAAGATGTCACAAGGATTAAATCGATCAAGCCGGTGGTAGGGGTTGAAGATTTTTTGTCTTTGGATCATACCAGAAGTGGTGAGTACACGGTGAGGTCTGGAAATTGGTTTGCCAATCAGATTGATAAGGAATAGATTATAAAAACGCAGTGTTTCAGCCATCTTTGAATGATCTGAAAGAAAGTTTATGGTCTTTATATACAGTCCCTAAGGTTAAGGCCACAGACCGGTGGTAGATTTATTGGCGATTAGAGGTCTAAATGGAGATAAAAAATGCCAGTTCTGTGAAAAAGATGGTGCCACGTTCTCTTCACCTGCACTGTGGCTAGACGAATTTGGGCTCTTTCTCGCTTTTCAGCGCCTAAAGATGGGTTTGATTCTCTATCCGTACGCTCAAATCTCTTCTATTTGTTTCAAACATGGAAAATTTTGGTTGTGCCCCAAGACATCCGGAGACTGTTTCCATGGATTCTTTGGCGAATCTGGAAAAACATGAATTCTTTTCTTTTTGAGAACAAATCATTTCATCCTTTGGACACAATTAAAAAGATAGAAGAAGATGTGGAAACTTGGGCCTTGGCACAGATAGTCAACCAAGAAGTTACTGAAGGGTCTGGGGTTGAAGAAGGAAGAACAGATATATGGGCTCCTCCCCCGGTTTTATGGCTGAAATGTAATGTTGGTGTGGCCTGGTCAAAAAAGAAAAAATTAGCAGGCTGCGCATGGGTGATCAGAGATCATAGTGGCGAAGTTATTCTTCATAGTCGAAGAGTTTTTGCAGGGATTGAAAAAGATAAGATGCTAATCTTTGTTCTGCACTCTGGGCTGTTCAGAGTATGAAGGACCACCACCTGAACCAAGTAATTTTTTTTATGGAAATTGAGGATTTAGTGGGTGCTGTGAATAGGCCAAAGGCGTGGTCATCTTTTGTCTATCAACGTGGTGAACTTGTGGCTGCTTTGCATAGTATCCAAGCTTGGAAAGTAATTTTAGAATCTCAGAATTCAAATAGAGGTGCCTCTCTCATTGCTCAAAGTGCAATCGACTACACTCATTTGCAGTCTTATTTGGCTTCTGGTTCACCTGTGTGGCTGGAAGAGTTTTTTGAGAATGAGAGACTCTTAGCCTCTGTTTGTTGAGGTAGTTAGTTTTTCTAACTGATTAGGCTTTTGATAAGCCAATTTTTTGTATGGTTGTGTGGTTTGTTCTTGGAACACTCCAACCATAATAGATTTTATTCTTTTGTAAGGCTAAACATGTAACCGTGGTTCAATCAATATATATTTACAGTTGGAAAAAAAAAGTATAGATGTTTTTGAAAGATGAAAAATAGACCGAAAACATTTGAAAAAAAAAACACACAGGAGCTTTTTTTTTGTCATCTGAAATTTTATTGATAATAAATGGTCAAATTACAAACACCAAAGTTATCGTTAAGAGGTTGGAAAGATAAATGTCCAGGAATACAAACACCGTCCCCAGTGGCGGACCCATGTGTAGTGGAATGGGGTTAGCTGACCCCACAAAAAAAAAAAAATTTGTGTATATAAAATTTTTTTTTGGTTGAAAATCAACTTTGAACCCATGAAACTTTAGGTTTTTTAGTCCATTTACCTTTTAAACCCATTAACTTACTTTTAAAAAAATTTCAGCAATTGCAAGAGCCAAAGCTTATTTTGTTTTTGACCCCGGTAAAAAACATTTATGGGTCCGCCACCAACCGTCACACCCACAAAGGCAAAATAACAAAGGGGTACAACACTCGCAAATGAGACTAAACATATGATAACACTCAAAGTAACATTAGAAGTCACCCTAGGATTCGAAGACCATTAAACACCTAAAAAGACAAGACTAATGGAACGCATAAACCTAAATCGAACCAAACAAGGTAGAAAAACCTAAAATTGCAGATACACAAGCTCCAAAAGTATCTGAAAAGCCGACCCGCCCTTTGATAACAAATTATGGAGACCTCCTATAACGACTTAAGGGTACCACTCCAAATGAAAAGCAAGGTTTCACAACCCGGCAAGAAAATCTCAAGCAAGGGCCTAAAACTAACTTCCAGATGTGGCTAAGTCTGCAACTACTTCAAAACCTCGATAGAAACCTAAAAAGAAGATCAGACACGATCCAATCTGAAATGTAGAGACAAGGAGCGACTACGAACCACACCAAACAAACCAAACCCGGCGAACCGAGAGGAGAATCTGATCGAAAACGATGCGACTCTAAAGGTGACCACAGACAGAACAGAGGCTACGGGATCAAATGAACAAACAACAAAGGGTTCACCAAACTCGATCCAATAAAGGAACCGCTTCCAGCCAAAAGCTCCAACCACACAAAGCCAAGAGAACCTTAGTGGAAAGGAGGGACAAAACAAAGAAAACTAAGGATGAAAGATTTGTTTAGGCCTAGAATCCGAGAAAGCAAAAGGAATAAAGAAACCCAAGAAAAGCGACACGACAACGAAGGCGTTCGTAGCCTCAGCCACACCGTTGACCCACGAGTCCGGTGCCTCCAAAGTCTCACCGGGAAGAAGAACACCGGTTCAGCCGACTTCCAACAGATCAAGAACAAGAAGGGGCTAGCCACAGAGACACCACATCTGGTGCAACTGGAAATCAACCCACAACTTTACTAGCTCTAAGACTCAAAATCCCAAAGCTCGAACCAGATCTAAAGCCACCACGCAAACACCACCCAAGAAACAAAGACAAGACATAGAAAACTAAACAGAAAAATAGAAAGTGTGACCGACGCTGGTGCTAAAGGAGCCGTCACGTGCTGGTCAAAACTTGCTGGTGACTTAGGAGGCGAACCAGAGGCGAGAGCTTTATGAATGTTTCAATTAAAAAAAAAAAAAAAACAGAGTTATGGTTACAAATGTTTTAAAATTATTTGTTTTAAGGCCCAGTTCTAATTGAGGCCACTATTGAAGTAGCCCTTCAATTTCTATGCAACTTCTCTCACGCTAATTAGGAGCAGTGACGTCAAATCCCTAAATTTCTCCCTCAAGTTTGTTTCTCTGCAAGTCGGAGAAGAGCTAGAAGAACATCGGCAATTTCATCTCGCTTTATCTCACCAATGTCGCCCCGAGAGTAGAAGAGGAAGAAACAGTCGCTTAATCCATCGCCATCGCCGGAATCGACCCCAAATTCTTCACTTCCCGATGATTTGGTTGTAAGCTGCTTAGCACGAGTCCCGAGATTGTATCACCCTAATCTTTCCTTAGTCTCCAAAATCTTCCGCTCGATCATTACTTCACCGGAGCTTTACAGAATCCGAACTCTATTAGGCCGAACCGAGAATTTTCTCTATGTGTGTTTACACTTCCCTGATGAAGCTAATTGTAACGCCCGTGTTCCGGAAATTAATTAATTTAATTAATTTGTAAATTTTTTCAAGTTTATGAACCTTAGACAAGTCTCGAGAAATTAATTATGGGGTTGAAATAATTAATTTAGATTTGTTCCGGAGGTGTCATAAGTTGTTTCGAAAGTTTAGGGGTTTTTCTCAAAAAGGAAAGTTTGTAGCAAAGGAAAGAGAGCTTGGGCTGAGCTTATTTCCATGAGAGAGAGAAGAGGAAAGGAAGAGAGAAAAGAGGAAGAGTGAGGAGAGTTCCTAAAGCTTGGATCTTGTGTGTGAGAAGCTTGGGAGAAGCCAAAAGAGAAGCTCTTGGAAGCTTGAGGTTTGGCGGAAGCAAGGAGGAGTCTTTTGGAGCTTGGAGAGTTTATCTAAGGCTTGGATCTTCCATTGCTAAGGTGAGTTGTGACCAAAGGTTCATGTAAGTCTGTGTGGGGGAATTGGGATTTCCGATTTTTGTTGGTGTTCTTGATGATTTCCATTTTTGATTTTGTGAAGTTTAGTGTGTTTTGCTAAGCTTAAATGGTAAAGGAATCATTGTTTGATGCTTGTGGTGCTCTGTTGAGTGTTGATTGTAAAAATTTAGGATTGAATTGATGAATTTGGTGAAATCCGTTTTTGGTAGTGATGATGAATAGTGATTTTTACTATTCATGCTGCGGAATACTATTCACGCTGCGGAAGCGGGTTTAATATTCCGGCTGTTGTGATTATCTTCTTGCGTGAATTTAATAGTGAATGTTTCACTATTCATGTGGAGGAATACTATTCATGCTGCGGAAGCGGGTTTACTATTCACGCCGTGGTAGATTATTTTCATGCGTGAATTTAATCTTTGTGCTTGTTTTGGTGGTGATGAATAGTAAATTTTACTATTCATGCAGCGTAATACTATTCACGATGTGGAAGAGGGTTTACTATTCCGACTGTGGTAGATTATTTTCATGCGTGAATTTAATCGTGTTAGAAATTAATTGTTGTGGTGATTGATTTTCTTGTTGTTGTGGTTGTTTGAAATTGCGTGTAGCTTTCATATAACATGTTGTTGGGAGGATCAATCTCACTCAACGTTTGGTTTTCCAAATGTTGATGCATCACTTTTGTCGATGCTGGTAAAGATAAGGTGTGATCGT
The DNA here is from genome assembly GCA_028015245.1 of Cardamine occulta. Lineage (NCBI taxonomy): Eukaryota > Viridiplantae > Streptophyta > Magnoliopsida > Brassicales > Brassicaceae > Cardamine > Cardamine occulta. Next base: position 12,296,177 of record CM051382.1, read on the forward strand.
GGAATCGAAGGCGTCGAGGGGAGGATGATTAGGACTCGTGTTTTTGCTGTTTTTGCCGTTATTCCGCTGTGCTGGTAGAACTGCTAGGTTGCGGTTTCTTTTGGCGAGTCCGTAAGTTGTATTAACTGTTTAATGTTAAATATTTATTATGTAAAAAAAAAAAATGCGGTCGTCACACTAATCCTCGCTGGTTTAGTCTCTACCCGAAACCTAATCACACCACTAAGAAAAAGAAAAAGGAGTCAAGTTGCAATCTTTTGGCTCCAGTCCAAATTCTCAACTCTCCTCCTGTGGAATTGTCTGGTTTCATAGCTATTGGTTCTAATATTTACGCTATTAGCCCAACCATCGAAGATTCTCCAAGCTCTAACGTTTGGTTCCTTGACTGTCTAATTCACACTTGGCTTGAAGCTCCAAGAATGCGACTTGCTCAAAGCAATGAGTTCATGTATTTAGCAGGAAGCTCCGAAAAGCCAGAGTCTTTGAACTGTGTTCAAGTGTACAACACAAAGACTCAAACTTGGAAGCCCGTGCTGTCCGAAAAACCTATATTCAAATTCGGGAATTTGGAAGGAAAGATTTACATGAAGTCTGATAAGGATTATCTGGCTTTTAAGCCAAAGGATTTGACAAAGCAAGTAGTAGAATTGGATACAGAGTCGGGTAGGGAGTCTATTTGTATGATAGAGAACATAACCTATTTATATGTGCCTTCTGGAAAGTTTTTATGGAAAACATTTAACACTAATGGAGCAGTTTTGAGAAGGTTAGAGGGTTTAGAAGGGCTACCTAAGTTTGCTCGTTATAGTACTGTTAAATTGGTCGAACATGGTGGTAAGCTGCTTGTTTTGTGGGACAAGTATGTGCGTGCGAGTGGGCAGAAGGAGAAGACGATTTGGTGTGCAGAGATTTCGTTTGAAAAGCGCAACAATGAAGAGATTTGGGGGAAGGTTGAGTGGTTTGATGCGGTTCTTACAGTCCCTAATCCTTACAAATTCGTGGGTGCTGTTACTGCTACTGTATGATTAACTACTCATGAGACAGGTTTGAACGTAAATCAGGTTTTGTTGCTTCTGTTGTTTAGTATGTTACTTTTGAAGGAACGGTTCTTGTGTTTTTAACTGTAGGCAGCTGACATTGTTTTTGCTTATAAACATCTGTACTCTTGCTTATTTTGTGACTGTCTCTTCGGTAAAACATTTGATGTCAAACTCTTTTTGCTACTGTTTGATGAACGACTCATAAAACTAGCGGGTAGTGTCGTTTCCATTCTGAATATATGAATGCTTGTCTCTTGCTTTTATCGGACGTTGTTTCACTTGAAGACTGATTTAGCTTACTTTTTCTATGAAAATACTTTTTGTTTTTGTTGCATGGAGTGTGGTATGATTCTCTTGTAAGCCAACCAACAAAGGAATTGCTACTGAAACAATCTGAGTATCCTCTGTTTCATTACCAAACGGGATATTATGCAAGCAATAGCTAAAATGCATTTGAAATACTGTTTTGGTTGATCCTACGTTTTTACTATAGGAAGAAGAATTTAACATAATATTTTGTTAATCGACATTTCGATCATATTCCGTTGACAATAAACAACCCTTTTGATGTAAAACAATCTACTTTTGGAGCAAGTCACAAAAGAGTTTGCTATCTTATAACTTATGCCATGGGAAGTTTGTGCTCTTCAAACATAGCGACGGTGGCATTGTGAGTTCTGTTAAATGCCCGAGAGTTATGGAATACATCAAAAGATCACACTTCCCCTCGTTTGTTCTCCCAAGATGGTTGCATCTGAACATGGTGACAAAAGTTAAGACATAATATTTGCAAGACTTGTTTCTTCTTTTTATCATCGTTAGTACTTTATGCAAGATATGGTGTTTTTTTTTTAGTGCTTTGCTTTGTCTAAATAGGAAGAAAATGGTTAGGTCATTTTGTAAGTTTGATTGCTTGATGATCGTAGAAGATATATACTATTAGAACACAGCTCTTGGATTGCGTTCAAATTTTAGGGGTTAAGCTTATTTTGTGCTAGCGAACCGATAAAATGCTTTTTGAAACACCGATGTGGTTAAATATATGTTTTGCCTAGGTTCATGGGAAGAAGAACTATAACAAAATATATACTTGAAGACTGTTTGGTCCTCTGTTAAATAAACAAATTGGACATGATTCAATGAGAGAAGAGGTGATTGTTTTTTACTTTGTCAAAGAAAGAAGATGATATAGTTATTTATTATTTATTTTTGCTTTTTTGTTCTGTTTGTTAAACGGAAGATCAAAAAGCCTAGGAGCGATTTTGTGAAAAAGTTGGACAGAAACTAGCACTTGACAAATTTATTCAAAATATTTTCTCCAAAATACCAAATGATTAAATTCTTCTTATTTAGAAAAAAAAAGGCGACCAGGCCCATTAAGATTCAACGAAAATGGTTTTCATTACCATTTCTATACCTTCAGGCCCACTATTGACTTATCCATTCATTTTCTGTGGAAGGTGAAGCGAAATCAAATCCCTAAATTTCCCCCTGAATTTCGTTCTCTGCAAATCGGAGAAGAAATCGATACGTTGATCTCGCCAATGTCGTCTCGAGAGAAGAAGAGGAAGAAACGGTCGCTTAAGCCTTCGCCATCGCCGGAGTTGACCTCAATTCCGTCTCTTCCCGATGATTTAGTGGTAAGCTGCTTAGCCCGAGTCTCTAGATTGGATTACCGAAATCTCTACTTAGTCTCCAAAAGCTTTCGATCGATCCTTGCTTCACCGGAGCTTTACAAAACCCGAACCCTCTTAGGCCGAACCGAGAATTGTCTC
>CM051382.1:12299091-12324091 GCA_028015245.1 Cardamine occulta
TATGTGTGCTTACACTTCCCTGATGAAGCTAACCCTCGCTGGTTCACTCTCTACCGGAAACCTAATCACAGCACTAAGAAGACGAAGAAGAAGGAGTCAAGTTGCAATCTTTTGGCTCCAGTCCCAATTCTCAACTCCCCTCCTTTGGAATTGTCTGGTTTCGTTCCTATTGACTGTAATATTTACGCCATTAGCTCAGGCATTGAAGATTCTCCATGCTCTAATGTTTGGTTACTTGACTGTCGAACTCACACTTGGCTTGAAGCTCCAAGAATGCGACTAGCTCAAAGCAATGAGTTGATGTATTTAGCAGGAAGCTCGGAAAAGTCAGAGTCTCTGAACTTTGTTGAAGTGTACAATACAAAGACTCAAACTTGGAAGCCAGCGCTGCCCGAAGACCCAAATTTTAAATTCGGGAATTTGGAAGGAAAGATTTACATGAAGTCCGATAAGGATTTTCTAGCTATTAAGCCAAAGTATTGGATTGGGGAAGTGGTAGAATTGGATACCGATTCGGGCAAGGAGTCTATTTGTGTTATCGAGAACATAACCTATTTATATGATGAGCCTTCTGGAATGTTCGTATGGAAAATATTTAACACTAATGGAGCAGTTTTTAGAAGGTTAGCTGGTCTAGAAGGGCTACCTAAGTTTGCTCGTTATAGTGATGTTAGATTGGTGAATTGTGGAGGTAAGCTGTTGGTTTTGTGGGACAAGTATGTGCGTGCAAGTGGGCAGAAGAAGAGGATGATTTGGTGTGCAGAGATTTCGCTTGAAAAGCGCAACGATGAAGAGATTTGGGGTAAGGTTGAGTGGTTAAATGCTGTGCTTACAGTCCCTAACCCTTACAAATTCGTGGGTGCTGTTGCTGCTACTGTTTGATTAACGACTCATGAGACAGGTTTGAACATAAATCAGGTTTTATTGCTTCTGTTGTTTAGTATGTTACTTTTGAAGGAACGGTTCTTGTGTGTTTTAGCGGAAGGCAGCTGCCATTGTTTTTGAATATATGAATGCTTGGCTCATGCTTTTAGCAGACGTTAAGACACTTGAAGACTGATTTAGCTTCCTTTGTCTATGAAAATACTTTTTGTTTTTGTTGCATAGAGTGCGTTATGAGTCTCTTGTAAGCCAACGAACAAAGGAATAATTGCTACTGAAACAATTTGAGGATCCTCTGTTTCATTACCAAACGGGATATTATGCAAAAATGCATTTGAAATATTGTTTTGGTTGATCCTACGTTTTTACTATAGGAAGAAGAACTATAACAAGCTACATCCTCTCGTTCTTAGAAAATAATAAAAAAATCATTTTCTTCTTAAATGTGAAATTACAAAGTCACAATGCAAGATGTCTTGAATCAAATTGAGAATTGGAAGAATGGTTTTTCGGCAGCAGCGTATACATAGTTGTGGTGGTCTTATGATGTGTTGCTAAAGCCTTAGTTAGTATTCACCGTGGATCTTCTGGGTCGTTCTTACTTCCATGCTTTGTGTTTAAGATCTGTATTTTCTAAAGTAAGAACGACCCGGAAGATCCAACATTTTTCTTTGGTGAATACTAACTGAGGCTTTAGCAACACATCATAAGACCACCACAACTATGTATACGCTGCTGCCCAAAAACCATTCTTCCCATTCTCATGATGTATCTAGCTGGAAGCTCTGAAAAGCCAGAGTCTTTGAACAGTGTTGAAGTGTACAACAAAATGACTCAAACTTGGAAGCCCATGCTGCCTGAAAAACCAATATTCGAATTCGGCATTTGAAAGGAAAGGTTTACATGAAGTCTGATGTAGAATCACCTAGGCAGTATTTGGCTGTTAATTTAAATGATTGGACAACTGAAGCGGTAGAATTGGATACAAATTCAGATAAGGACTCTTTTTGTATAATAGAGAACATAGGCTATTTCTATTTACCTCCGGGAATGTTTTTATGGAATAAAATTAACACCAAGGGAAACGTTTTGAGAAGGTTAGAGGGTTTAGAAGGGCTACCTAAGTTTGTTCTATAGTACTGTTAAATTGGTGGACTATGATGGAAATGAAAGCATTGATTATTCATATTCACATCAATATGTGTTGTTTCAGCCTCCATGTGAGTTTTCTTGCTACGACTCCCAAATTCACCATTAGATGCAGTGCTTACAGTCCCTAAGCCTTACAAATTCGTGTGTGCTGTTGCTGCTACTGTTTGATTAACAACTCATGAGACTGAACGTAAATCAGGTTTTATCGCTCTTTTGTTACTTTTGAAGGAATGTCTTGTGTTTTTAGCGGAATGCAGCTGACATTGTTTTCACTTACAAACATCTGTACTCACTTGCTTGTAGACGAGTAAGCTTATTTTGTGACTCTCTTTTTGTTTTTGCATGTTTTATTCAAACTAAGTTAGATTCAAATGTACACAAAAGAAGAAGATGAATTAGTGATTCGGAGAAGAAGTTAGAGAGAAATTGGCTCTCTTTAGTGACTCAATGAATAAATTTTAAAAATATATTGTGTCTTGCTTATCCTCACCACCTTATTAAGAATTCAATATGGCTTGAATCAAAGAAACAAAACTATACATGCTTCATTTTGTAGGTTTGAGTGCTTAATGAAAATATTTTGAAATTTTTAAAGATTAGCTTATTTTGTGACAACGACCGGTAAAATGAATATGAAACACCATTTGGATGATTCTAAATGTATAACCAAATATATAGGAAGAAAACTGTAACCAAATATATTCTTGAAGATTGAAGAGTGTTTGGACCTCTACTAAACAAAAACTATAACAAAAGATATATTTGAAAAGTATGTATGACCATAGTTACGATTATTACCGTTATGATTTTTTAACCATCGGTTATAGTTATAAATTTTTGTTTACTTTAATCTTAATCGTTTAATATATAGTTAAAATGGTTGTCGTTAATATAATTACAGTTACGTAAAATACAGTTATGATTATTTGATAATTATGATCTGGTTATTATCAATGATATATGTCACGTAGTTATAGTTTATTTAACTTCCGTCAAAATAATTTAGAAGATATACATCAGCTAGTTTTTATTAATATAAAGCTAAATTTTTAACATATATTTAATAAGATTATATCATTCAAATATTTATATGGTAAATTAGCTAAAAACCATAAATTCTATTAAATTATGCAAACCTATGAATAGTTAGATTAATAATAAAAACAAAATTATAATTTAAAAGTATTTCTTTTTTTTTTGTGATTTAAGATTTTTGTTTACACATGTTTGCATAAAAATATCTATTGCTAAATACACCATTTTATGTGTTAAATTAGTTATACATAATTAATTATTAGTAATTTTTTTACATTTTAAAACAGTTAGAGGCTGCCAAAAGAAAAAGAAACAAACAGTTACAGTTAAAAACTTAAGGTTTTAACCTTGCGATTAATCAACGGTTTTAATACGGTTACAAATTATTAACATTTACGGTTAATTATTTTTTAAACAATAACTAATATATTTTTTATGTTTAACGGTTACGATTTAATTTAAATTATACTTATTGAAGAGTGTTTGATCTTTTACTAAACAAACAAATTTGACATGAAAAAGAGACGAAATAGTTTTTAGTGACTTGTTAAGAAGTTACAGAGAAATTAGTTTTTTTAGTGATTCAATAAATAAACTTAAAAAATAGATGATATCTTGATTTTTTAACTCTTAACTCAATGGATAATGGGTTAGGTTGACTCATTTCAACCATTTTGATACCCCTACTTTTCACCCTCTTATTTTGAAATGACTATGGCTTCTTTCTTTAATACTCCCAAAAACATAAAAGCATCAATCAAAGATCTGAACATTTTAGTGACCCGATTTAGGAAGAAATATTTTGAATTTTTTGTATTACGGACATGAAATTAGTAGTTAGAAATAGGAATCAGCAAGAAATATGTATCTTCTATATATTTAAAATTTTACAGTGATACAGACGTGTCAAACTGACAATTTTCTCAACATTTTTGGTTTACTTAATTGAGATTTTTTACAAATGATATTTCATTTGTCAAAACACTCATATCATCATCACTAATTTCCTTAACTTCTTATTTTTAAGAATTAGGCGCCAAAAAAAAGAGAGTTCAAAATTGTTTGTTTAAGGCCCACTTATATATTGAGCCCATTAATGAATTAGCCCTTTTATGTAAATTTCTGACGCGAACGAAATATGAGCGAGTGAAGTGAAAGTCATATCGACAAATCCCTAGAATTTTGTTCTCTGCAAGTCGGAGAAGAAGTAGATCATCGGCGATTACGTCTCGATTTGTCACGTCAGTGTCGTCCTCGGAGAAGAAGAGGAAGTCGCGGACGAAACGATCTCCGAAATCAACCCCTAATCCTTCACTTCCAGATGATTTAGTTGTGAGTTGCTTAGCCCGAGTCTCGAGATTGTATTATCCAAATCTCTCCTTAGTCTCCAAGAGCTTCCGCTCTATCCTTACTTCACCGGAGCTTTACAAGACCCGAACTCTCTTAGGCCGAACCGAGACGTTTCTCTATGTGTGCTTACACTTCCCTGAAGAAACTAACCCTCGCTGGTTCACTCTCTACCGGAAACCAAATCCAACCCTAACCAATTACAGCACTCAGAAGAAGAAGAAGAAGAAGAAGATGAAGAAGAAGGAGGGTTCAAGTTGCAATCTTTTGACTCCAATCCCAGTTCTCAACTCTCTTCCTGTGGAATCATTGTATCCTGTAGTTGTTGGTTCTAATCTTTATGCCATTAGTGCAGCCATTGAAGATTCTCCCTGCTCCAATGTCACGTTTCTTGACTGTCGAACTCAAACTTGGCTTGAAGCTCCAAGAATGCGAATTGCTCAAACCAATGGTGAATTTGAAGGGAAGATGTATTTAGCAGGAAGCTCAGAAAATACAGATTCTATGAATTTTGTTGAAGTGTACAACACAAAGACTCAAACTTGGAAGACTGTTTCACCCGAAAAACGGATATTCAAATTGGGGAATTTGGAAGGAAAGATTTACATGAACTTTGATGTAGAATCTCATAGGGAGCGTGTGGCTTTTAAGCCAAAGGATTTGACATGGGAAGTGCTAGGAATTGATGCGGATTTGGATGGGGTTTCTATTTGTATGATAGAGAACATAACCTATTCTTATATTGGAATGTTTGCATGGAGAAAATTTAACACTAAGGGAGCAGCTTGGAGAAGCTTAAAGGGTTTAGAAGGGCTTCCTAAGTTTGCTAGTGAAAGTACTGTTAAAATGGCTGATTATGGAGGTAAGCTTGTGGTTTCGTGGGATGAGTATGTGCCTGCAAGTGAGCACAAGGAGAAGATTATTTGGTGTGCAGAGATTTCGCTTAAAAAGTGCAAGAATGAAGAGATTTGGAGGAAGGTTGAGTGGTTTGATAGGGTTCTTACAGTCCCTAAGTCTTACAAATTCGAGTGTGCTGTTACTGCTACTGTTTGATTAACGACTCATGAGATAGGTTTGACCGCTCTTTTGTTTAACGGGTTTTGTCGTTTTCGTTCTGAATATATATGAATGATTGTCTCATGCTTTTAGCGGACGTATTTTCACGTCTAAACATTTGCAATCACTTCTTCAAGATTGATTTAGCTTTACTTTGTCTTTGAAAATACTTTTGTTTGTGTTTCATAGAAGAGTGTGGCTTTCTTTACATTCACGGATGATGAAAACATGATACACAATTAGTGCTTCTTTGATCTAGTGGACACTTTCTTTTCAGTTCGATCGAACATAGAAATAGAATCGTCATTACTCAATTAACTCTTCATTCAATTGTATAATACTCTTTTGCTCGTTTAGTATGTTTTATTCAAATCAAGTTAGATTCAAATGCACACAATTTTGAAATGAAGTTAGCTTACTTTGTGCAAGCAATCCCTAAACTACATTTGAAACACTTTTTTGGTTGATTCTACGTTTTTACTTCATAGGAAGAAGTAACCAACTATCTCTCTTTATTCTTAGAAAAAAATCATTCAATTGTATACTCTCTTTTTCTTTTTTTCTTTTTTTTTATGTTAGATTCAAATGTACACAACTCAACCTCTAGTCATAAATTTTAATTTTGTTAAACACTAACCAAGTTAGCTTGTTGGATTAAGCTTGAAGATAGCTTGAGCTATAAGCTATTCAAAGGAGTTTAGGAATAGGAAATATATTTAGGAGTTATCTAAATATAATTGTGTTCCTAATAGAACTAGGTTTTGTCTAAAGTCTTTTATTATATAAGAAGATGTCAATGGTGTGACATAACTTAAGAGAGAGTTTAAGATTGAGAGCTTTAGTTTTGAGTGAGTTTCTAAAGCTTAATAAAGAGAGTGATTCTTTGTTATTTACTTGAGTTCTTAAATTGTTTCTTAGATTCTAGATAGCTTATTTGTGCTAGTGACCATATGCATTTGAATTTTGTGCTAGTGACCGTATGCATTTGAAACAACCAAAACCCGTATTGGTTGTTTTTATGTTTTACTAGGTTCATTCATGTTAAGAAGAATTATAATAAAATATATTTTTGAAAAGTGTTTTGTCTTCTATTAAACAAAAAAAATTGTAGTTATGAATCTTTCAATGAGAAGAAAGGGATTTTAATGTTCTTTGTGAAAAAAGTTACAGAATCATATTCCACTTTTGTCCCTCCATCTTACTCACACAATATATATATAAGGTTATCCGTAACCGAACTTTATCTAGTCAGAAGACTCCAACAAGTTGCGAAAATGAGCTCCTCTTGCGTTGGCTCACCATTCGTAGCATCGCATTCGTCAGAAGACTCCACCTTTTGAAATATTTTTATATTCATTTTCATTTTGATTTGATGAATTTTAGTAGGCGTGAGCAAAATAACCAAAACATAAAAAACCAAACCGAAACCAATCTAAAAATAGGGTAGCAAACTGAATCGGAACCAATAAAATAGCCAAACGGATCCTACACTCCTAAATCCGATAAACCAGAATTGATTTCGATCCAAACCAAGAACCAAATGGGTATCAAATTAAACCAAAATATCTGAAACTTTTAAGTTATATATGTAAAATTTAAGCAAATTTTATTCAAACTTAACTATTTAAAAAATAAATCTGATATTTTGCATTGGGTACCTGAGGGGAACCGAGCCGAAGTCGAACAAAAATTTTAAAAATACCCAACGAACCGTCGGAAAGATATTTGAGTTTAAACACCCATTTGCAGCCGATAGAAACCTTTCCCGGCGGCGATGGTTCAAGATCCCATGTGTGATTAATGTCAAGTGTATCGACTTTGTCTCTTACGACACAATGCCAAACAAATAACTTAACAGCTTCATTGTAGCTTTTAGGTTCTTTTCCTGCCGAAACCGCTGCAAGAAAAGCTTTGTGCAAAGGAGAATAGTTGAGATCATTAAAGTACGCATCAAGCGGATAAGAAATGTTACCTTGGACAATTTCTGAAGACTGCTGAGAGGAGCTGGGCGAGAGAGGGGGTTTATTATCACATTGAGTGTTGTAAGCGACAGTCCTTAAACTTCGCTGGTGGAACGATCGTTCGAAGACCAGGTCCTAGTTGCGGAGTAGATACCACTGGTTCAGGAGATACCACTGCTGGTGTATCAATTGACAGAGATGAAGGTAATAAAGACTCAGATGGAGAATCTTCAACTGAAGATGTGGACTCCATACGATGCTCTGTTTGTGGGACAGAGTTTGTAACAGGAGTCTGCTCAGTTTCTGGCACTGAAACAATATGAGAAGGAGAACTCGAAGAGGTGATACTCCCCCTTTCAACGGAGACTGGTGTGGATGAAATAATCCAATCTTCATCAATAACAGGCGATGCCGAGTCCATAATAGTGTGAGGATTTAAACATGAATCGGACTTGGTCAGACATGGGAATGTATCTTCATAAAACATTACATCTCTTGAAATAATGAAATCTCTCTTGTCCAAATCATAAACTTTCTAACCTTTTTGACCATGTGGATATCCCACAAACACACAACAACGACTTCTTGGTCCAAATTTGTCTTTGTCATGAGACCGAAGATGCGTGTAGCACAAGCTACCAAACACACATGACTGATCATAAGATGGCTTCTGGCCATGTAACACTTCGTAAGGAGATTTATTTTGTAACACTGATGATGGGGTGAGATTTATGAGATATGCAGCGGACAAAATAGCTTCTCCCCAAAAACTGAACGGTAATCCACTTTGAAACAATAGAGAGCGAGCAACATTAAGTATGTGTCTGTGTTTCCTCTCGACATGACCATTTTGTTGTGGAGTGTCGACACATGACCTAGCCGTTGGTGCCACAGATTCTGATCCACTGAACTATCAATCTGATGTACCCTTGCAGCCATGACATCTTTGAAATAATAAACCCCGTCCCTTTCTTCACCGGCTCCAATCAGAGTCCTCATGAAACGGTCATGTAAAACACACAACGTATCCGTTAATAATGCATAACAATTTGTTTGTTTCAATAACTTTGAAACCGAGATCAAAGAAAAATTAAGATTAGGCACAAATAAAACATTTGAGAGTGTTATATATTTTGATAACGGAAACACCCCAGCATGTGTAGCAAATGTTTTATTGCCATCCGCAAATCCAACTGGACATGGTGATATGATTCGAGTTTGTTCGAGTAACGAGAAATCCCCAGTCATGTGATGAGAGGCTCCTGTGTCGAGAATTAAATCACCATGTTGATTCTTACCAGAAAGCTTTGTGGAAGAACTCGTCCTCTCGTTTAACATTTGAGTAAGAGCTTTCCATTGATCTTGAGTAAATTCCGGGAATGTTGATAAGTTTGATGAAGTCGCATGAGCTGCATTAACCCGAGGAATATTACGAGATCGATCGGAAGTTGAGCCACCTCGTCCCCGACCTCCACGCTGTGTACCTTGTCCCGCAGCTCTGTTTTGTGTGCGTTCTTCCCACCAATCCGGAAATCCAACGAGCTGCCAACAGTTCTCTTTTTCATGCCCAGTTCGTCCACAGTGAGCACACAAAGTGGAACCAGGCCGTTGTTGGCCAGAACCTACCAGTTCTGTACTTGAATCTTTCTTGACAACAAAGCCAACAGCACTCTGTTGTGTTTCGCGATCGCGTGAAGAACTCAGCCGCTGTTCCTGGCGAACAATTTTGTTGTAGATTTCACCTATATCCGGTGTTGGATCCGCAGAGATGATATTCATACAAACACTTCCAAAATGAGATTCGTCTAATCCCATGACAAACTGATGGATCTTCTCTTCATCACGTTCTTATTCGAATTCAGACGCATCACCACATGAAAAAACTGGAATTGGCTTATATGTATCAAAGGCGAAGAGAGAATACGGAGTTGCAACTGGAGTTGCGACCGGAGCTTTAGATGGATTACCACCGGTAATCTTTGACGTAGTATCATCATCAAACATCTTTCAAGATAGTAACGATGAAACAAAGAAACAGAACACGAAATCAAACGGAACAGATGTTGGAAGAAACTATCTTCGAACACGAAAACAAGACACAGAAGATCTCGAACTTCGAGATAAAAAAAAATTGAAGAACAAAGAGAATTAGGTCTCAGAAGAGAGCTCTGATACCATGTAAACTTGGTTTAATGTAAAGACTTTGTTATGATTTATGAACAAGGTACAAGACTATTTATACAACTCTAAGAAACCGACTTAGCTAGATAAATGGAAATATAACTTATCTCTAATTTCCTAAACCTTATCAGAATATATACATATTTATCTCGTAATACGATGGTTGACTCACTTCCTTTTTTTTTTGGGTCTAACTCATTTCCTTTTTTTCTTTGTGAGTTCGAGAATATCTCCATTCATAGGTCAAATACAGATTGGTTGTAAGTATGGTCAATTTGTGATGATAGTTTGATACAAAAAAAAAACATTAAAAAGAAACATAAAAAATAGACATAAATGGGCAAAGGTATTCATCTAGTTTCGACAGAGATGGTAAATGTTGTGAATTCATTTAGAAAATGATACACACCGAATAAGACTAAACACAAATAAACACTGAAGACCTTATTAAACTGTAGCCACACACCATAATACAGATAAGTCACAACCAAGAACCACATATCGCAATACGTAGAGATAAAGATTAAACATAAACAAACACTGAAGACCTGACTTTAAAGCAAGTCAGGTCTCCTTAGACCGAGCCACGAGGTCCTCCACGGACACCTTCTCAACATCCTTTCTTACACCTATGTCTGCTGTGAGATTAATACCTTTGCTTACGTGAGGCATAAACACATGCGAAATGAACCCAAGTACACTTAGCAAATTGGCTTGACCACCTCTTCCATGCACATCGTTTTTACCGACCAGTAAGCTAGTTTTACAATATTTTGCAAAATCTTCACAATTGTTTTCCAAAGCGTGGTAAGTACCAAACCCATTATGCAAAAAGAGAAACTTCGCTCGGGAAATGACTTCATCACAGGGATCTGAAGCTGCTGTTGTGCATGTACCTAGTCGAGGTTGGCTGATAAAGAAACTTGCAGAGACATTGTACTGGAAGAGATAGAGTTTTCTTCCGGCGAGAAAACAATCAAGGCAAGAAGAGATTACACCATCGGTATTCAATTGGTCTCCACAATTAGGACAAGGCTTTTTGTTCATAACTGAATGACTGGTGATGTTGTCTAACAAGGTCCGGCTTCCGGTCTTTTTAACACGTCCACCAGTGTAATGAATGACTTTCCCATCGCCTATATATATTCCTAAGGATGGATCATATATCAAATACTTTATTAGTTTGATGCAACCCAAAAACAAGTATTTCAGAAAAAATAGAAAGTCAAACTTGAAACAAACTTGCATTGACTGAATGAAATATACAATGCAGCTATAAATTGCCAGAGAGAAAGAGAGAGAGAGAGAGATTGAACCGTGATGGGAGTAGATCTTAGCCTTACGCCATGAAAAGATGTGATCTCCTGCCTTCAGTTCATCTCTGCTGATAATTTCCATCTTCTCTTGAAATAGTAATCTCTCTCTCTCTCTCTCTCTCTCTCTCTTTCTAGCTTGTTATGGTTATGGTTTTAAAAGCAAAGTAGCCATTACTTATAAAGTAACCCTTCAAACCATATATGAATAATTCTATTGGTATTGGCCCCACTTAGTTTGGAAAACACTTCCCTCTGGGCAGCCATGACATCAGCTCATTTCATCAGCCTTGGTGTGAATGCTTACATCACACCCACGCCATCAAAAGTTAACCGTTACTTAACACCATAATGGTTAATAGATAGTTTCACATAATTTTAAAAGTTCTTATATTCAATTCAAATGTTTGAGTTGTTGATGTATTTTTTGAAGAATATATACTATAGTTCGTGTATGAATGGAACATATCAAATTTTTTAGATATGAGGATGAAAATTCCGATTTCTCGTGATTTTGACAAACAAAAATAGTAAAAATAACTTTTACAGTTTGGCTATTTAGTATATATATTTTAAACAAATTCCGAAAACGAGAAAAATATAATCTAATATTGAAATGACAACCTAATACACCCAGAGCACAACTTGTTGCTGGAGACCACTTTTTTTGTTCTTCCTAGATACAGCTAAACGCTAATGTGAATCTGCATGTGACTCAATGTTTTCTTCTCTATTATTATTGTTTGAAATTTTGTTTACTTTACAAATATGAAGGACTGAAAAAGCGAATTGACTAGGGGAGAAAAAGAAAGAATGATAAAGCTAAGAAAATTTCTATTTCTTCCTCTCTCTCTCTCTCTTAATTCTCTTAAATTGTAATGTATTCACTACAAGAAAAGGTACCCGATTCCGACCAAAGTCAAGGTGTCAGAATCTGGGAGTCGGATATGATTTTTGGTCGGAAATCATTTCAGTCCAGTAAGCGACTTCATTTCTGCCTTGTTCTAACTCCTTTAGCCTTCTATTGGTGGATTCTTCTCGCACTTTTGAAGAGGCTTTTTCGGATGCCAACTCCTCTTCCAAGTTCCTTACTCTTGTTGAAGTGTACTTGTTGATCATGTTGTAATCTTCGTCATACAAAATTGATCCATACCCAAACCAGCTACCCTTCTCCTTGGGAATTTCCTAGAATTCCGATTTTATAAACATTTATTAGATCGTAGCAAAAACTATATACTATATAAAAAAACCAATTACCTCATGATAAATTTGGTTTTTATGGGCTTGGGTGAGAATAACATTAGCGGGATCTTCAGACTCTTGTGTCATTTGAGTCAATAGTGTTTGCTCACGCTCTCTACATTTTCGGACGATCGCCTCACACTTCTTATCCACGAAAGTACCATCAGCCTTAGTATGCATTGCTTCCATAAAGGTGACCATATCCGGATGTTCAGCAGTTTCAGGATCTATCTATAATAAATTACATATAAAGTTAAATTATATTAGATTAAATTAAATTTTAAAGTTAGTATTATAGTAAAATAATGAAATTAAGAAACAGAATTATAATACGATTTTGTTGAATTTGCGGGCATACGGCATTGAACCACAAGTGTGTTTTGCAGGTCCGTAACCAGCTCGAAGGCTATTACGATTCCCGGAGTAAGTTACACCCTTTTCAGCATTTTTCTCGTTCTCCCAAAACTGAACGAGGCCCGCCCAAGCTGATGGTTTAATCTAAATAGGTGGATCGATATTCTTTTTCCATTTTTGTTTGAACTGATACACGTGATCTTTCAAACGGTTTTTGACATGCGACTCAAATTCATCACACACTTGATCAGTTATTTCATAGTCCCAATTAAAGATTTGCTACACAAATTTTTTTAAAAATTGTTTTATTTATTAAAATTTTTTTTTTAATAATTTTAACATATTTTAATGTAAAAAATTAAATTATCATGCAAATAATTTAAAATAACTGCAAAAACTTTGAACCAACGCTCCCTTCTTGCTCTATCGACTTTACCCCAATTTGGATGGGGACCAAAATCCGATTCCATAATCTTCAAAATCTTCCCCGTGATTCCAAAGCTGACTTTGAACCTTGTATTCATTAAAATATTAGAAAATAAAAATTTCTTAAATTAAAATAAATAAATAAATATTTCTCTTTCTTCTCTGGTCTTGGATCCGGTTCCGGTACCAGCTTGATGAGACAGGCTCGCCCTGATAATTGTAACAACTGCTCCAAAGTCATCAAATTAATAGGTCTGACTTATTTTTCTTGAGAATCCGGTGGCTGTATCGGCCCCAAGTCCACATCAAAATCAAACTCCATTTCCATAGATTCCGTTGGAGCTTGCGTCTCGGAGCTTGGACCAGCATCAAAATTTCCCATGTTTGGCACATGGAGGCCATTATCTTGGCACCATCGTAAATAAGCAGCCCATTGAACACCGGATCTAGAGTTCATATTGTACATGAAAACATTATACTAATATAATTAGTATGTTAGTTAATTTAATATGTAAATAAATCACTTTAATTTAACAAAAAAGACTTGAGACCTTGTAATAGAGAAGAAATAATGTTTGATTTAGAGAGAAGTATAGAGAGATAAGTGAATTGGTGTGAATGTGGAAGAATATATATTGGAGTATATAAGGAGAAGGATGGTCGGAAATTGGTCAGAATTGGGGGTTTTATTTTATATTATTAGTTCTTTGTAATTATTGAATTTCCTCCAAACAAAATATTGGTTAGTTTCCTTAAATTTTTTAATTTTCCACATTATTAATAAAAAAACCAATACCACATTATTATTTAACAGGTTATTTTTTACCTTAAAATAATGGGTGGTTTACTCAAATGATATGGAATCTGAAAAAAATGACTACACTAGTGCAAATTGTTTTTATTACTGTAATGTTTTCCGTCTCTAAAATACCCTTCAAACTATATGTTACAACAAAAATGTAATTACAAGAATGCCATTAATTTTATTTTCCACATCAGTGAAAAATTTGGCGCCATCCGACGTGGCACAGAAATTGGTGACGTGTATTAGTTAAGTCTGCCGCAAAAATTTCTCGCTTTCGTTACGACTGACTATCAAGAAATGTGGCTGACTTATGTAAACGGCCGACTTATCATTTTAGGCTGACTTATTACCTAAAAGTTATGGCTGACTTAGAACATCGGTTGACTAACAAGTATAAGTCATGGCTGACTTATAAAACTGCGGTCGATTTAAGAGAATTTTGGCTGACTTATTCCTATGATATGGCTGACTTATCAAGTTCCGGCTGACTTAAGTAGCTGATTTATTATTTTTTTTGGCTGATTTTGGATTAGTTATGGCTGATTAAACAATTAATCAGTAATTACTGTAATAGTATGCGTTTAATGGCTGATTTACTCAACGTATCCGCTGACTTATATTTTTCCACCTGATTTAAGTGTTATCATGGCTGATTTCATAATCTTCTATAATTACTCAAATAGTATATTTAGTTATGACTGACTTATAACATCTTTTTATGGCTGATTTTGGAATGGCTGACTTACAAATTCATTTAGTGGCTGGTTTCCATGTAAGCAAGAAAACAATTACGTCAGATTTTATGAAATAACACGTCGGATTTAAGGGTTCATGTTTAGGGATTTAGGGTTCATCTTCATTGCGCCGTTCTTCGTCTATACTTCTTTTCTTCTTCATCTTCGATGGATCCTATTATTATTGTGTCCGGCAAATGGATTCAAAAAATTTGGTACACATTCAATCCTGACCAGAGAGGATGCAGAGTTATAGATGCAAATGAACAAACAAGTTTCAGCTGTTTAGTGGATATGATATTAGAGGACTACAGATTGGATTCGCGAAGGTGTAAGATTCAGCTGAGCTACATGTTTGGAAACAAGACTATGAAAAAGTTATCGCAAGATACTCCTCCAGTTTATGTCTGTAATACTCGGCAACTCCAAAGATTTTTTGGCTGACGAAGAAGATGACGAGTTCGACACCAGATTTGACATTTTCGGCTGACTTATTTTTCCATGTGGCTGACTTATCGTTTTATACGGCTGATTTATCTTTCTTTATAGATGGATTATTGGAATATTAACTTGATCATGTCTCATAATCAGCCATCAAAGAGTATAAATCAGCCGTTTAGGCGGGAGTTATAAATTTTGAATTTCGATTTAGGTGGCAATTTTGATTTTCGGCGGAATAATCATTTTCATCAAATTACGGAGTGATTAGAGAACTTCAGAGTAAGCTGGCCAATGTTGTGTCTATGAAATCATTTAAGTTAATGATGTTGAATATTTGTAAGTCAGTCATACCTCAAATGCGTATACCTCAAATGCGTTTATTGATAAGTCAGTCATACCTCAAATTTATAAGCTTATATTAAATTTTTAACATAACTAAACATTATAACAAACATATTTAAGCCAAAACACTATCTGAGTTGTAAAACTAACAATCATATATCGAATGATATGTTTGATGCTAAACCCTAGACCATGCATAGAATATGTATGTTTCTCCTCTCTCACTATGTAAACTTTTGTTCATTAATCTGTCACTCTATAATGTTTATGTTACGTATGGTCGCATAAAATGGTTTTTGGTAATAATTTTACCATATTATCGTTTAAAATAGGATTCGATTCGAAGAATATTAACTTGATCATGTCTCATAAGTCAGCCATCAAAGAGTATAAATCAGCTGTTTAGGCAGGAATTATAAATTTTGATTTAGGCGGCAATTTTGATTTTCGGCGGAATAATCATTTTCATCAAATTACAGAGTGATTAGAGAACTTCAGAGTGAGATGGCCAATGTTGTGTCTACGAAACTTCGTTTACGTTAATGATGTTGACTATTTGTAAGTATAATCTTTATTTTTTCAATTACTAAATCAGCCACAAAGCTTTTATTTTAAATCATAAGTCAGCCGTGATTATTATATAAATCAGCCGTTAAAAGCCGATAAGTCAGCCAGAAAGTAAAACGATAAGTCAGTTGTTACTTAAATAAACGATAAGTCCCTAAAATAAAGATAAGTCAACCGTTCTTAAATAAGGCATTACATCAACCAAGATGTGAGAAAAAGTTAGATGCCTCTTGTAGAAGATCTGACGCCATACACTCTCGTATTTGTTGCATGTTAGCGTCACATATGCCATCGAAACGCACACCAAGGGCTAGACACTCGAGGTACTTAACTGCAAACACACCACAGTCGCCTGGCTTTAGGTTTTGAGGGACTCATGCTTTGATCCTTCTCCAACCAAAAGGCACCACACTCGGTGGTCTCACATCTGAAGGTATAAACTCGAGGTAAGACAATTGTGGTTCATACTCTTGCTCTGCAATGGAAACTTTCCTTCTTTATAACGTCTAGGTGGGTATTTCCTTGGTCCCTCCATCTGCGTCAAACACAAAAATTAAAAAACATAAGTCAGCCATAAAGCAAAAAATAAGTTAGCCATAAAGCAAACCATAAATCAGCCAGAAACATAAGTCAGCCATAAAACAATCCATAAGTCAGCCATTGAATAAACCATAACTTTGCCAAGTAAAACATAAGTCAGCCATAAAACAAACAATAAGTCAGCCATAAAGCAAACCATAAATCAGCCAGAAACATAAATCAGCCATAAAGAAATCCATAAGTCAGCCACGATAACTCTGCCATAACTCTGCCAAGTAAAACATAAGTCAGCCATAAAGCAAACAATAAGTCAGCCATAAAGCAAACCCTAAACCCTAAGCAACATAAGTGAGCCATAAAGTAATTCATAAGTCAGCCGTAAAGCAACCCATAAGTCGGCCACTACATACCAAATCTGGTGTCGTGATTATGTTTTTGTTGTGCTTGATAACTCAGATTTAGTATACACTCAGTTCCAAGTGCTCAAAAATCTGTAAACTCTAAGCAATAACCCCAAATCAACACCATAAACAAGCAAGTAAATTTTTTTTAAAAAATTAAACTTTCTTACCGAGGCTTTTCTCAGCGACGGAGTGCGACGACAGAGGAGGTGATTTCGACGACGGATTGCGATGAAAGATAGGGAGATTACGATGGATTTTGAGCGGCTCGCCGGTGGATTATGAACAGAGCGAGAGAGAAAGAGAGAGAGAGCGAGAGCGAGAGAGATGAGATGCGAGAAAGAGAGAGTGAGAGAGATGAGATGCGAGAGAGAGAGTGAGAGAGAGAGATGAGATTATGTTCGTAGGGTTTTTTATTTTTTGTTATGAACACTAAAATAGAAACTGAAGAGAAACGTTTCAGTTTCCAACTGTTAAAAAAAAAAAAATTTAAACCGCGAAAACTAAAAAAAAAACTAATCTCAAAACCCTAAATCAGCAAGAAACATAAGTCAGCCATAAAGCAATCCATAAGTCAGCCACCATAACTCTGCCATAACTCTGCCAAGTAAAACATAAGTCAGCCATAAAGCAAACAATAAGTCAGCCAGAAAGCAAACCATAAATCAGCAAGAAACATAAGTCAGCCATAAAGCAATCCATAAGTCAGCCACCATAACTCTGCCATAACTCTGCCAAGTAAAACATAAGTCAGCCATAAAGCAAACAATAAGTCAGCCATAAAGCAAACCATAAATCAGCCAGAAACATAAGTCAGCCATAAAGTAATTCATAAGTCAGCCGTAAAGCAACCCATAAGTCGGCCACTACATATCAAATCTGGTGTCGTGATTATGTTGTTGTTGTGCTTGATAACTCAGATTTAATATACACTCAGTTCCAAGTGCTCAAAAATCTGTAAACCCTAAGCAATAACCCCAAATCAACATCATAAACAAGCAAGTAAATTTTAAAAAAATAAAATTAAACTTTCTTACCGAGGCTTTTCTCAGCGACGGAGTGCGACGACAGAGGAGGCGATTTCGACGATGGATTGCGATGAAAGATGGGGAGATTGCAATGGATTGAGCGGCTCGCCGGTGGATTATGAACAGAGCGAGAGAGATGAGATGCGAGAGAGAGAGAGAGAGCGAGAGAGATGAGATGCGAGAGAGATGAGATGCGAGAGAGAGATGAGATTATGTTCGTAGGGTTTTTTATTTTTTGTTATGAACACTATAATAGAAACTGAAGAGGAAACGTTTTAGTTTCCAACTATTAAAAAAAAAAAATTTAAAACCGTGAAAACTAAAAAAAATTAATCTCAAAACCTTAAGGTCATAAATGACATTTTCTTAACGATTTGTATTATTCTAGTAATTTCAAAAAGATTGGGTACACTCTAGTAATATTTGCTAAAATGTGATATATTTGAGTTTTTAACCCTAAAATAATTGGTAAAATAAAGTTTCTTCATTTCAAACAAATGAGGTACACAGAAATTTTCAATTTACTTAAAAAAATCGAATTTAAGGGAGAAATACAAAGACAAATAATCAGTAGTAAGACAGAAGAGGGAAACATAAAACTTACTTTACTGACAAAGAAGTAACCAGTAAAATCAAAAACTCATTTTCACCGTTCCACAATACCCACCGGCGACAACTCCGGCAGTCGGGAACGAGTTAAACAGAGCAATGAAAGCCGAAACTGATAAATGTAGATCTGGATGAAGCAGAAAAAAGAAACGCGCGTAACTGATTTAGGTAAAGATGAGTGTGTTGTTTGAGCTTTTGGAGTGGGAATTAGAATAAATTTGAGGGAAAAAGCTCAGCTGGAGAGCTCTCAGATATAATTGTACAAAATGAGTGTATCTTTAACAAAACTCCAATATACACCCCTCTTTTTTAGTTATATTTCGTGTTTTCACCCTCTTGTTTGAGAAATTTTCATGCAAGTATCCCCAACATACAATTCAGATTTATTGAAAATTATCATTTGTTATCATTTACACGTTTTCCTCAGATAAAAAATAGGGGTTCGGTAATCGGTACCGTGGATTTCAATTTTTGTTTTTTTTTGGTTTAAATTATAAAAAAGTATAATGAAATATGTGAGACAAAATCATATACTCCCTCTGTTTCTGAATACTTGATATTAAGGTAGCTTCACACATATTTAAAAAAATTAATTATATATGTTTATTTATTAGTTTGGATATAATCACTTTTATCTATTTTCTTTTCTTTTTCTAATTCAAAAACTAAAAAAACATTGGGTATGATGAGAAAAAGAAAAAAAACAAATTAAGTACGTGTGAAATAAGTCATACCATACTAGCTTTTTAGAAATGTTGAAGAAGATGAATAATAATTTAATGCTATTAACAAGAGTAATTATAATAGGAAACGTGACGTTTGAGTTTTTTTCTGTTTTCCAAAAATATAGTAATTATTTATTTATTAATTAATTATAGTATAAAATAGAAAAATACATTAAATAAATCAAAACATCAAGTATTATAAAACATGAAAAAAATCTCAAAACTTGAAGCATTAAGAAACTGAGAAACAAAGGAGTATATGAAAGCTAAGGGGATTCTCCCTCCAGCTGACACCTATCTTTTTTTTTTTTGGTTATTTTTTATAAATTCTTCACTTTATTTTCTCGCCATTTCTGATACGTCAGCGAATAAAATAATGGCACGTGTACAAAACCCTTCCAGAGACGTATGGTCTTCTTGCACAATTAGGAATCCAAAACTGTTAGCCATCGTAACGTTCCTTTGTGTCTGGCCATCTAATCTTTCGAATTCTTAGCAACCACCATAAAATTAACAACAACGAGATTCTTGCAGGTTAAACTCAGCGATGGAGAAGCCTCATGTTGGCGACCTGAAACATAGAGTTTAAGCGACCATGTAAGTTGTAAAGGGAAGTACAGAGAAAGATCAATGGTCTTGCTAATCAAAACGAGGATTCATGATACTAAAAATAAGATGATTCGGGTTTGTACATTTTATACCTTTTTCTTACCTCTATTGTTTTTAAGCATTTATAATCCAGGCTATATATCTCCTTCCTCTGCAGTAAATTACAAACAAAAATAAGCCTTTTTCTTAATGCTTGGCCCTGCATTTGGCTCTTGAGTTTGCTCTTTGGATGTGTGATTATCCAATATGGTTTTACGATGGACCAGGATTACAAAGAGAGGTCAAAATCTTATACTACATTTTTCTATCAGTCTACCATGTTTATCTTTCTATCGATCAATTTCAATTAGGAAATTCATGACAGAGAATTTAGAATGGGGGAAATGCTCAAGCTTTTCATATAAGAAGTATGTTGAAGAAGCAGAGAAATACTCACGTCCTGGATTTGACAGATGAAATGGTTGTATTTATCATGAGTTCTCTCTCTCTTTACTTTGATTCTTATTCTTTTGCAGATTAGTTTAACAACGAAAACTAAAGAGTTATTTTTGATCTTCCCTCTGAAATCTACAATAGTTACTCTTTTCTTATTCATTTTAAAATCGAATCACAATAAAAATCCCTCAAGAAGGATATGTTTTAAAAAGGCAAACCTATCCTAGGAGAATACTTGTGCAACACGTACCCATCAAATGTATATGTATCCAACCCAGAGCCGGTCCTGAGAAATTTGGGGCCCCAAATGAAAAAATAATTCTTTAATTACTTAATAGAAAAAACAAAAATTTCAGTCTCCACAAAACTAAAGTAAAAAAAAAAACTACAATAATATCTTTAAAAAATAACAACAATTTAAAGCTTCTAAAAACAATACTTCTTCTATTTTTCTTTGCGAAATCATCTTTCAAACTTGTATAATCAAGATTTTTAACCATGATTTTTTCTCTTTTCTCTCAAGAAAATTCAAATAGCTTTTTGCCTTAGAATAAATTAACGATTCAGTTTTTTTGAGAAAATATTACCTCTCTAAAACCAAAAAAAGAGAAAAAAAAAATGAGAAGTCACATAAAGAAGGAGGTTAACTTAAGTTTCTCTTTTTTAATTAAATAATATATTGTAATATTTAAATAATAATAATTTGAGATCCACACAATATTTTTTCAAATATTTATACGAAAATTAATACATTACTCATCATTTTCATATATATATTTTTTTCACTCTTTGACGTCAGCTAAAATATATATACATATATATATATATTTTTTGTGAGGGCCCCCTAAAAAGTGGGACCCCATTCAAATGTTTCATAGAAATGTGTTCAACGCCGGCTCTGATCCAACCCCATATGAAATAATATGTATGTATTGTTATGAGATGGTTATCGGGTAAAAGAGGGATTCAGGTACTGTTTGTTTAAATAATCTCTACTTTTAGTCTCATTTTCATAAGACTAACTCGGTGATGATTCTCATATACACAGGTGATTCACTCGGTCTTCCATTTCCTTACACTTGAGGTTTCCTTAAATGGCTCCCGCCCCTCCCAAACAATCCAGCAGCCGGTGTTTACTATCACAAATGCTGTTGACTCATATACTACAGTTTTCATATCATTCAATTAAGCAATATATCCGATACCTTCTCACTAAATCTATAACAGTAGTTTATGGTCAAAATAATCCTATCTCTCTTATGATCTTTAATGAGCACGTAGTTTGAAATCAAATAATGTTACTACATACCCCAATGACCAATTTCCTCTGTATTTTCTAATATTTCGAGCTTATCTACTCGACTCCTTTAGCTATTTTAAAATATTTTGGTTTTAAGAACATTGGGAGTTAAGAATAATATTGATTTTCTCACACTATCCTATTCTCGTCATCCAGCAAGTCTGGCTCCTTTGTTTATTCACTACTGATACACTTGAATGATCCCAGTTGTTTTGCAGCCTTACTATCTCAAAAATCCCATGTTTGGGTTGAACATAACAGTTTTGAGTTTATATTTGCCAATGTTTAACTGAATCGTTTTCTCTATTCTTATGCAGCGGACATCCGAAAGCAAATGGAAATAAAGTGTTTAAAGTCAAAACGCCTCTCTTCGGTCTCCACAAAAAGAATCTTGCTTGATTCTAATCCTATTGATTCTCATTTGATTTCCCAAGTTCAGTATTCGATAGAAATATGACTAGATATTGTATGAAATATTGCTGAGGATACAGTATTTGCTTAAGCCTAATCATCTATGTATACAATTTGTAGGGTGGCAATGACTGATGAGGATGAGGAGAAGCATCACCATCACAAGCATCACCACCAGAGACGTCGTGATGAAGACAATGATTACTAAAACTCTCTCTATGCTAAGAGAGTGTAATGAGAAGGTGTGTCAGCTTAGCTTCTAATATCTATTAAATAAAGAGCTAAGTTACGTTTCTTTCTATACATAATATCTTCCAACGTTGGTGTTGTGTTTGTTTGAATCTCTATCATTATTGAAGAGTCTGAGTTTGTGCTGGTTCATAATAAATGGTATTGGGTCACGATGTAACTGTTGCTACTCTGTTTCATTATCTATGAATTGTTTCTGTGTTTTTATTGTAGTTTGTGGTGGTAGTGTTATGTTTATGATATACTTTTATCTCCTTTGATAAAATGTTCTAAAAGGGCCAAGTGTTCTTCGGAAAATTTTGAATATATGGTTTTGTTACATAATTTAATAAGTATCTCAGGTTTACATTCTAACCTTTTCAAGCTGACCCATGTCCATATGAAATCAAGAAAAGAAAAATGTCAAGGAGTTTGAGAGCATATGAAAACAACGTTAATACCTCAATATATATGAGTCTTATAACTGATGTCCCGTTTGCAAAACTGCATTGTATGTTGTCTTTTACTCGGTTACTTGTGTCTTTTAGTTGTTACTGTCCAACTATTTTTCCGTTCCCTTATACATGTTTATATGTGTCTCCAGATAATCGCCCTTAGAAGAGCAAAGGGGAGGAACATGGAACATTTGGTTTTGGCATGTGGTGGAGAAGTTGCATATGAATTCCATTGACGACTTGACCCCTGATTCCCTTAGTTAGGCTGGACTTCCCACTTGTTTATGAGCACGTTCAGGGAGGAGGACACACGGCTGAATATAGTTCAGATGATGGAATGATGGAGAGCCTCTCTGATGATTCTCACTCACTTATCTCTCTCTTTGTTGTTTGTTCTGTTTCAAACAATAGTCCCGTGAAATGTAATTGTATTTGCTATCAAAATATTACACTGTTATTTTGCTATGTGTTATTATGTAGTCGAACGTATCTGTATCCATATTTTTGGAGATGTCATTTCCTCACTTCCATAAAACTTCATCCAACCCTTTGGAGAAGCTCTGTTTCAGAGGAAGTCACAGATCGTGTTTCATGTTCCATTTTTAATATTTCCAAACCAGATATATTATTATTTCTTAGTCATCAATGTATCATTCTGTTTCATGTTCCGTTTTAGGGAAAAGTAAAATAAGTGTTTAACAATTTTTTGCCTTTTTGTTGGCTTAGAGCTTTAGTTTTGTTTTTACATGTACAATTTTGAAATCCTTTTTAAATCTGCATGCATGAAGTTATTCCTTCCATCTTATCTTTGTTGTATATGCTTCTTAAATTAAAGTTATAAAGAAAATTAAAAGAGAAAATAGGAAAAGATATGCCATAAATATTTGATAGAAAATTTATGTATGTGTGATTTTGTAAAGACAAAGTTAAATCTAAATTATTTGGTTTTGTTAAAAGCGTTATGGATCTATAAATCCCAGAGTTATATATTTTGGATTTAACTTGGCAATAGCTATGTTCGATTTGTTCGCCTATCATACGATCAAATCAACGACAAAAACAAATCAATTTAAACCACCAATATATGAAGCAAAATTTTTAATCTAAATTATATGGAAAAAATTATATTTAAGATTAAAATAAAATAACATAATTATAAATTAGGTAAAATATTACATAGTGAACGAATAACAAACAACCTTTTTTCTTTTGAAGAAAAACATATCAAACAACAAAACGAAACACATGCGTATAACAACTATATGTCAAAAATGTCATCAAAATAAGGTTTAAAAATATGGAGCACGAAGTTAATCAAGTGTTTAAGCAAAACAAAACTCTGAAAAACATTGTCTACAAAGAGATTTTCAACAATTTACATCCCAAAAAGAAGGTAAAATATCAAACTGATTTTAATGTTATACAAGTTTTTTAAAAAATCTTGGAATTTAACTTGCAGATGTCAAAATCAATCATCCATCAAATCTCATAACTAAAACATGGGAAGGAGATAGTTTTGAAAAACAACTATTAAAGATAAGTTAAATTTATTTACATTATGGAATTTGAATTTGTTAGCAGATGAAGAAAGAAGTTGTGTGTGAAGTACTGAAGTGAAATGTAAAAAAATTAGAAGTTCAACACATAGACTACATTTTAATATGTAGGGGAGTGTTTTGGACTAAGCATTTGGAGAGATTTGATTTTTAGTGACAAATCATGTGTTATTGAAACATGAATTTTAAAATATCTGTTAAAATCCACTGTTATTGAAAGCATGATTAGAATTTGATTTAAAAGTTTCAGGTGAGATTTGAGGGGATTTCTTAATAAAAAATACAAAGAACCAAATCTTATGGTTTTAGGTGGGATTTCAGAAAATTTAATAACAAAATTCTTAATTCACTAAAATTTCACCAAATCATCTCAAAAATCATTAAAACTCAAATCTCTCCAAATATTCAATTCAATACACCCCTCCCGTAGTCATACACTTTTGCTTTAGTCATTTATCTGGTATAACATTATTATATTCAAATTTAGAATACGACATTAGTATCCGTACTTATAGGTATAGTTAAAAACTGTAGTTAAAAATAAATCATTCTTAGATTCTTATTTTGGTAAAAGTTAAAAAAAAACAATGGATACTACTTGAAAGTTATTTTACAAACCATTAATTATAACATTAATAACAATTTAAAATAAAATATAAAATAATATGCGAGATGAAAAAGATTGATAAAAAATTAAAAATAAATAATTAAACTATATATGTATATATATATTTATGACCAAATGAGACATTAAAGTTGACATATATTTACATTACATATTGTAATTTAAAAATAACAATAACAATGTTTTACATATGCTATCAAACATGGCATAAGTGTAAGTTATTAGAAACACTGCATAATT
>CM051382.1:12324191-12349191 GCA_028015245.1 Cardamine occulta
GATTTTATATATGATGCACTACTTAAATTTGTTTTTTATATAATTCAACAAAATTATAAATAATTAAGATAACAAACAATAACCTTTTAAACTTTTAAAGACAGAAATATAGGTAAAACTTTTACAAGACACCCGTGCATAGCGCGGGTCCATATCTAGTGTGGATGGGCTATCATTAAAAGTAATACTAGGTATTTTAAATTTCCTAGAATACTAGGTCCTTAACAAGAATTTAAATTTTGTATCTAGGTCTCTAGGTAATCAAGCCGATTTAACCTGATTCAAGCCGATTAAACAAAAAAAGAAGAAAGCTTGGCCCTGACTGTGCCAAGGCTGTGAACGATGAAGTTGATAGACTCCTCAAAGCTGGATCAATCCGTGAAGTCAAATATCCAGACTGCCTCGCAAATCCTGTTGTTGTCAAAAAGAAGAACGGGAAATGGAGAGTTTGCATGGATTTCACTGATATCAACAATGCTTTCAAAATACAGGTTTCCTCTTCCTCACATTGATCGTTTGGTCGAGTCAACTGCTGGACATGAACTGTTAAGCTTCATGGATGCATTCGTTGGATACAATCAAATCAAGATGAACTCTGATGATCAAGAAAAGACATCATTCATCACGGATAAAGGGATATACTGTTATATCATTATGCCTCTCGGTTTGAAAAACATCGGGGCAATCTACCAGCATCTCATCAACAAGATGTTCGACAAACAGTTGGGAAAAACCATGGAAGTTTATATTGAAGATATGTTGGTCAAGTCGCTAAAGGAATCCAAACACATTTCGCATCTTGATCAAAGCTTCGCAATATTAAATGAGTGTGGAGTGAAACTTAATCCTGCAAAGTGTATCTTTGGAGTTCCATCTGGAGAAAATCTGGGATACAAAGTAGTGCAGCGAGGCTTTGAAGTAAACCCAAATCTTAACAAAAGTTTTTCTCACAATATCTTCGCCTCGGAATTGCGAAGAGGTACAATTTTCTGGTTGCCAGAATCACATCCTTTTAATGGGTTGTATCTCATGCTACTGGTAAAATTCACCTTTTCCTTCATTTACCTAAAGGAAAGAAGACAGTTCTCACTGAGCAAATAAGTTTCAGACAGCTACAGAGATATCTGACTACCACTCCGATTCTTTCAAAAGTTGAGGCTGTATTTTTATATCTCCACTTTTCTACAAGGTCCAATGGTTTTCATAATCATATGAAAGAACTGAAGCAGGGTAGCATCAGAATTTATCATCCTCCTAGAAAACTTCAAATTTCTTATTTTTATCTCCGATATTTCTTTTTATAAAAATATCATTTAATGTCTTCCAGAAAGAGTTTATGATAAAAGATTTCCTTAAATCTATTATAAACCGTGATGGGTAAAACATTACGCGTTTCGACAAATCAATTCTAAAGAAAATAATCGTATTTACTAAAGATTGAAATGCTATTTACTTTAATGATTGGGGGGAGGCTGAGGGATATGATATGTACTCCTCATTTTGAAAGTCACTTTTTCATCATTAAGCGAAACGGCATAAAAGTTCGGTACGCAAAATATTATTTCTGAGTAAAAACTCTTCTTTACGAACTACGATTCGGCTTGATCTCAGTATAGGTACGTAGGCAATCTGATTACTCAGATACAACTATTGATTAATTAACACATTAGACCTTGGAATAAGACATCAGAAGATTGCTGAACAATATTTTGGGATAATAATTTGCAAACTCCACCATTTGAAAACAATCTTTTTACACTTCTTCAGAAGACAAACTAACTTTATTTTCAAATTGATTAATCATTTCCCTAACACAGTGTGGAATACGATAATCAAATTCTTTAGATTCAAGAACAAGCCAAGCAGATGGCGAAGCTAGGATTTCGATTTCTCGTGTAATGTGACGGATTCTCGCTTCTTCCTCTTTCACCTTTGCTCTCAGAATCTCCCTCTCATTTTCGATCCACGCATGCTTAGCCATCAGCTGAAACAACAACAATACTTATTCAGCTTTTACTTTTAGAAAAGATAAAAAGTGTCGGACCAAGACATACCTTTTCCAGAAACTGAATAGTGATCTCCTGTTCGCGAGGAAGCAGTTGTTTGATTAAACCAAAAGGGACTGTTAGAGTGGTAATCTGATCAAAAGATGAACCCATAGTCAGTTCAAAATTGAAAGAGCGGCAATGATCTTTGTGAGGGCAAATTGCCATCATAGGACTTGCCGGAAGATTTTGCTGTGCCATTTACAAGTTCTCATTATGTTTAAAAAAAAACTTTATTTGTGTGCTAATGGAAAGATAACACTGGTGAAGATATTTAAAGAAATAAAACTTGACGGTTGGAGTATCAATAAAGGATTTAATTGATGATCTTAATTGATATTTCGAATTCCAAAAATAAATTTTTTTCCTTTTATGCCCCTACTAATTAAAAGTGGATAATAATAATATTCCAAAAAAATTTTAGTAGGGTTGAACAAAACCAAAAATATTAATCTTATCCGCGAACAGTTTCACTCTCCGCTGCATTATGATCAGAACATTCCTTTGCAACAGCTTCCAGATATTCAGCTCACAAAATTGCCTCTTCCTTGTCTTGCGCTTTCTTCTCCGCTACCTGAAGTTTTCTAAGATCCTTCATGTATCGACAAACGTGGAGAGGGATATGGGCAACTTTACCAAGACCATTCTTTTCCCAGTACATGGGATTCCATTCATAACGACGAATTCGCCTCTCGCTCTATGCGATTTTCTTTTCTAAAATTCTTCTCTTTTCGCCAAGTAATTGTCGCCTCCCACACTCTTCACAGTGGCACAGGTAAAGCTACATGGCAAAGAATTCTTAAAGAATTTCATCAAAAAGGTTATAATCAACAAGCACCAAGTGTAATAGGATTAGTTTACTTGGTGAAGAAAGCGTATGGCATCTTCCTCTTCTTTTTCCGAGAGAGTTAAAAAATAATCAAGCATTTTTACTTTATAAGCTTCAAATTGAAGGTTCGATTTGAGAAAACATCTTATCTAAATATTTATTTATGTTATTAGGAAAACTCTTTATCAATAAAAGTAAAATAGTAAATAACTAAGAGAATCCCTTATAAAGGATTTTTAGGCTAAGTCAGATAGTAATCATTACTAGAGAGCGTGTATAGATAAGTTTTTTATTTTCCCAAAGATTGATTCTTGGAAACCAAACAAATATTTGAACACGCATAATCAGTAAATGAAAGCCTAGAAAGTCGCAAACTTTAAATGACGTCGTGTGGTTGGCCCAAAGGTCATTTTAACTTTCTAATTATTTTCTAAATAAAGATATTGAATTACGAACCATATACAGCTCGCACAACTGCGCTTCGCAACGCAAAAAACCTTGTGAATTTAGCATTGCCTCACCCTCACTAATTAAAAAGCAAATTCGATTCAGCGAAGAATGATTCAAATTTCTTTACAAGATTCCGCGATCAAAGAACTGACGAGTTTTGTGATCAATAAGCAGAGTCAGTTGATGAGGACATCGACACCAATTCACTTGAAACTACCGAAG
Organism: Cardamine occulta; assembly: GCA_028015245.1. Taxonomy (NCBI): domain Eukaryota; kingdom Viridiplantae; phylum Streptophyta; class Magnoliopsida; order Brassicales; family Brassicaceae; genus Cardamine; species Cardamine occulta. The sequence goes on from CM051382.1 coordinate 12,327,738, forward strand.
AAGTGGACATACCGGTCATGAGACAAACACCAAGGACGAGATCAGGGACAAGATTCTTAAGAGAGGATTTAAACAAGTCATTGGAGAGTCTATTTACACTCATTGAGCATGAAGAACTAAAAGGGAGTCTGCTCACCAAGGAAATCACTCAAGAGACTCTGCTAGCACCAAGAGAGGATCCCAATGTCTTCAAGCTCCAATAGATAGAAGAAAGGCTAGACAACGATCATGCAAGGCTTAGAGAACATCATGGACTCAACAAGGACCAAGACAACATTCACTTGCAGCCCAAGAAACAAGGTATCTTCTTCTTACCGGTTCTACAAGGTTGCACCGAAACATCCCTATTTGTCATTTCTGCTAAGGAGGGATCAAAGGATATTACTGAAGGATCATGTTGGCATCCAGGAGAAGTGTCTTGATATGCTAAAATTTACCCTTAGAGCTACTTTCTCAAATTAAGAGACCAATGTAGTACTGAGGGATCAAATTCACAAAGACTCTCGTTCATGCAATAGATTATTCAGTTTCGAATTAAGCTAAACATGATAAATTGTAATTAAAAGAAAACAACAAAGCAATTAAATAGGGTTGTAAGACAATTAGGAAAAGAGTTAAGCTTAGGGAAATTCTCAGGTAATTCAGAATTACAGGTTAAATAAATTATCAGGATTGTTATTTAGATTTTTTCTCCAACTCATAACACAATGATATGATCATTCCACTCTCGCTGCAATGATAACTATACTTAAATCATAGAATTCCAAATCTCTTTGTAAACCCTAATGATAAAGGATGCATTAATGTCAAGTATGATATGTTCACAAAATCCTTAAACCAAATCTCTTTGCGAATAGGCTATTTTGCTCATCTAAGATAGTTTAGGCAATCAATTACACTTTCTTGTCAAATAATCAACATAAGATCAGATTCTAGGTCATGAATCTAAAATCAGCAATTAACACAATCTAGATGAAGAACTCTATTGATTCAATCCTAAATAACCATCAACCTAGCAATTCATCTTCTACCTTTGAAAACCTTAAACTTAACAAACAAACTACTCAGACATGATCAATGAAACAAAAACCATAGTTTGAATAGATTGCATAAAATAAGTCCAGAGAAGAGATCATAGTTTAGAAATCTTCTCCAAAAATCTCTGAAATAGGTGGCTGTGCGTAGAATAATGCGTATGTCTAAACAATGACCTAAAAATCCTATTTATAAGTAAAAGCACGAAAAGGACTAAACTGAAAATAAGAAAAACTCTGGGGTAGTTTTGCAATTCCGAAACTGTGTCTGCGACCTGTGTCGATCGACACCAACACTAAGATTGCTCTCTACTTGTGGCATGTGTCGACCGACACCAGACACCAGTAGGTTGTGTCGATCGACACAGATACCAATGGTTTGCTCCAAAGTGCTCCAAAATCTCCAAATAAGTTTAAAACGTACATGAACCTACAAAGACTCGAAAAGACTCGAAGAAAACCAAATATACTCTAAATAGTTTATAAATAAGACTTATATCATGGTTAAAAACCCATAAAACCATGATATATCAACTCCCCCGTACTTAGCTTTTGTTTGCCCTCAAGCAAATAGAAAACCAAACACAAGGAAGAAGTTTGAAAACATGAAACTCACAACGTCATCAGAGCACCACACTCACATTCACCTTAGTAATCCACTAGAAATTTCTTACCTGACAAGATCCAGACCACCATGTAGTTCATCGCTAGCACTCGTAGTTTTTCTGATAATACCCACAACTTCACAACATAATCATCTCCTGTAAGCCCTTCTTTGTTGGGTCTCATCTATGATTTCAATGCCCAAAAACTTCTAGACTCATTGTCATTCAATACCACAACAAGATAACTATACAACACTTGGTACTCTTTCTCTCCCCCCAGACTTATTCTTTTCTTTATTCTTTTTTTTTATGAACTTTTTTTTTTATAATTCAAAGGGCTAAGCGAATAATGGTATCATGGGGAAATCTTAACCTTGCTTCGGCCTTTGCGTGATCATCTCTATATATGTGTAAAATAATGAGATTACGGGAAATTTTCCTACCCCTTTACACAAAAGAGAATCATCTCATCTTTACGTATTAATTAATTGGATCAAGGGAGAGGAGTACCATTTATATTCCACAAAAGTTGTATCATACATGGTATGAATGAGGAGTCAAGCCCTTAGAACATTGGTCACATCAATGAGATAAAACAAGTAGCTCAGGTAATGCGGGTTTCTGTTGGAAGTATAGAAGTCTCAAGTCAACCTGTCAGCCTTTGATTTTTTCATTAGTCTCGGATTCAAGTCAGGGTTGAATCAATGGTCACTTAAGCTTATGCAAAATGTGGTGGTTTCCTCGGTACTATCATTGTTTCGGACTATTTTTGACACTTAAGAAAATAAAAGATGTAATTAGTAACTACTTCCCCCCAGACTTAAACAACAATGTCCCCAGTGTTATCAAGTCAAAGGAAAGTGAAAAAAAAATAAAGAAAATAAAAAATTGAAAGAAAAGAAAAACTTACGAGTGGGTTACCTCCCACTAAGCGTTTGTTTTTAAAGTCATTAGCTTGACTTGGCCAAAGCACGGGCATCTGGTGGACGAGTGAGTGGCAATGAATGCCGCTCATAAAATTGTTGTCTCATTCGTGGTGGAGTATAAGAATTCGGTGCATGAGAACGACTAAGGGAGTGAGAACATTAAAATTATTTCTTCACAACTTTACATGATTACATTAAAACAATCAGAGATTGACTCATGTTCATCCATCTTAAGATTCTCAAATCTTGATGTGATCATGTCTTTTCTTGATGTTTTCACTTTAGTTGTCCCTTCATAATGAGTCTGTAAGATATCTAAATCTTCTTTTGCAGTTTCACATCCCTGAATTAGTTCAAACTGTTTTCTACCAACACTACAATGTATGGCAGTTAAAGCTCTGGCATTAAACATGGATTTCTTCAACTCATCTTCTGTCCAATGTCCGCCTTGAGTTTTGTGGTACCATCTTTATTCTTAATCTTCGGTTCTTCCCACTTTTCTAAAACAGCTTTCCACGCAAACACATCAATTCCTCTTATCATGGATTTAGTTCTCGACTTCCAAAACCCATAATTCCCATTGTCCATTACAAATTTTGAGTTGTTAACCAGTTGCTGATAACTCTCCATCTTTTCCACAGGATCTCACCTGTCTGCAATCCTCACAAGTGACCGCTCTGATACCAATTGTAAACGCAAGAACTATTGGTACAGCAACTAGTTCACGATATAAAACAGGGTTTCTCAAAAACTCTTTTTGATTAATAGAAAATACGTTTACAAAGTTTCTCTTTAAACTATTTTTTATTCTCTCAATCTCCTGTTCTTCGATCAAAACCCGATCAAGAACAAGATCTCTCAAAACCCTTAGCCCTCTTTAAGTCTTTAGCTTGTTTTTTCTTTGAAGCTAAAACTTAATTGCTAGGAATTATTTCTCTTGTTTGTGCTAAGCTTCTCTAAAGCCTTAGCACCCTATTTATACTAAATAGGTCATGGCTATACAACAAGGCAATTTCCTATTCTAAAACTAATAGGAATAGATAATTTCTTTTTTCTTTATGGATTAGGAAATTGTTCTTTTGTCTTTGTGTTTCCTTTTTCTTTGCAAAAGGAAACTCTCCACGCTTCTAGAATCTTCTCCAAGCTTCTACTGTCTGTAGTTATCCACCATTAGACCGACAATGTTGATTTCCATAAGCCCACTTCAAGTTGCTCTGTTCTGCTGAACTACTCCGTTGTAGCACTTTGACTTAGTACAAAGACTCAACCAAAAGTTGCATCTTCAGATACTTATTGCTTAATCTTTGATACTGATCAGTATTTGTTTCCTTGTCTCGAAAATTTTGACTGTAACCAGAAATGGTACTCTCTGCTCATGTTGCAAAGGAAGAGAAGCTGAGTTATACTGTGGAAGTGTATTTCAATGTAAGGTTCCGTTTTTTTTCTTTCTCCATAGACTTGTTTGGTAAGGCGATTATTTGATATTTTTGTGGTGGATACAGTCTCAGACAAGCAAGTGCTTGTTAGGAGGCTATGGACTCAATGCCAAGAGTGGCAAGGCTCATTTATTCAGGATGTTTTATGCACCAGGTTTTGTTAATTTTTATTTCTCTGATATCTTTTGAGTATAAAAAATTTGCCAACTACATTTTTTAATTCAAGAGTTAGTACTGGATAAGTATGATATTTTGTTGTTTGTGGGTTTTGTTATTGGCGACCAGTCGAGATTGTCCAATATTCTATCGGAGGGTGAAAGCTCAGAATGACATGGCTGTGGCGAAGCAGCAACTAGACCGCTGGGACTTCTAAGTATTATGAGGAGGACTGGAGGAGATTCTGATTTCTTACGTTTTTACTTGGTTTATAGAAAGAGGAACTATAACGAAATATATATTTGAAAAGTGTTTGATTCTCTATTAAACAAAGAAGTTGGACTTTGTGAAAAAAGAAGAAGATGGATTAATGATTCAGTGAATATTTACAAAGATCGATTGATTAGAAGAAACAAAACTATATATGTTTTTTTGGTAAGATTAGTTGACAAAAAAGAAAAAATAAAGAAGAAAAAATTAGGTAAAAGTGATTATTTTACCCTATCTTTTTGAATCTATACTTTTTCTAGAAGAGTTTAATAACATATACTTTATCTGATTAAAAAGTCAAAATTGCTCTCAGATTTATTCATATGTTAATTTGATTTTAAAAACAGAATTTTAAAAACATATATATATTATATAGAAAAATTTTTAATCGAATGCTCACCTCACATTCGATGGCAAAAAAAGAAAAAAAAAACTCACATTCATCTCTCACTCTCTGCTGGATTATAATTTATCGACAATAAACCTCCACTCATTATTTCGAAAGAGTCTCCATTCACCATCGTTTCCCAATGTGAGTAATTGATGATTACACTATTCAAACAATTTTGAATTCACCACAAACTATGTAGGTCTGCAATATATTCATCTGTGAAAATTAAGAATTACGTTAGATATGATATACAGAATTTGAATCCTAAACGATTGATCAATTTCATCTGTGGAAATTAAGAATTAATCTAGATACCCAAACATAGTTCATTTACCTTTTTTTTTTTTGACTTTACTCCTTCGTTCTTCTCTTTTTGTTTTGATCTCTTTTCGTTTGGTCTACAATAAGGGTTTTTCGATTAAAAAAAATCCCTAAATCATAACTTATTTATTCTGGATTAGGTAGAAGATTTATTATACATTAGGTAAGATAACTTATAAATTCTAGATTAAGTAGAAGATGTATCCTATATTAGGTAAAGTAGAAGACGTAAGATAGAATACGTAGTCTAGACTACGTAAGGTATAATACATATTCCTCACTCTTCTTCCTCCTCTTCCAGTAGGTAAGGTAACACCTTCTTCCCTGTAAGAATACACTTCATCTTCATCATCCTCTTCGTCTTTGATACTTGCCATAGATGAAAATGGTGAACATGAATTCTTACTTATTTTATACAACAACATTTCAAACCTCGGTGTCTTCCACCATTACTTGACAACTTCTCACTCTTTAGAGCTATTTTAACTGTTGGAGATTTAAAAAATAGAGTTACATTTTCCTCAGGATCCACTTGTCCTAATCAAGGTATAAACAAGCGCCAATATATATACTACGAAGGGTGGTATGAAACTGTGTAAAGAACATGTGATTTTGAATAAAGAACAAATGGTTAACTCTCTTGAACAAGACGTGATTTTTCTGTTCTGTGAGAATTTACTTGAAACATGAAGCTGAAATTATGTTTCTTTGCTTGGATTTCATATTCTATTGATTTGGTATTTGATGATAGAAGTTTAGATTTGTCAATAGTGGTTTAGAAGATCTTCATGTTGTGATCCATGTTCTCTAGTTGGTGGACTTGCAAAAGAAGCAAATACTGTTGACCCAGCTCTTCTTCGGCTTACTTCTTTGAGATTTGGTGTTTTTTGCCTCCGCGAAATCATTCATGTACTAAAACCACGGCCTAAGAAGATGGCAAATAATTTAGTTTAATTTTTAAACCCATAGTTATTAATCAAACGTGAAATCCCATTGTTTTAATTTAATTAAATTATTTAAAACACAGAAAATTTAATTAAAGGTTAATTTGGTAATTAATATATGTTAACTAATAAAAGGTATTCAAAAAGGTAGGGGAAAATAATCACTTTTAACTAATTTTTCCAAGAAAGAATGAATATGACTTCTTTTCCTTGGTTTTCTTTGAGAAGAAAAAAAAAACACCAAACAAAGATTATTAATCATTCAATTATGACATTGAATTACTTTTTTTTTTTTGTTTTCTAACAACTACTCCCCCTGTTCCATTTAAGAAGTTTTAGGCATTTTTTTTCTTTTTTCATTTTATTAGAAGTTTTACAAGTTTCTATGTAAATTTTAAGTTTTGATTGGTTGAGTGGATTTAAATTAAAATATTAAATAATATTTTTGTAAGAAAAAAGTAAAATTTTTAATATGCACACTTTTATATTTTCTTATAAAATAGAACAGAGAGAATACATTTTTAAGCAGTTAAAACTTTTCGAGGAACATCAAAGCCTAATGTTAAATAGCTTTATGCATATATACTTCCTGAATGTAAAATTTTGTAACCAAAAGATATCACAGTAATCAAATTACTGTGATCAAAAGATCTGAGTTTCTTCAGCGATCTGATTTAGACAAAAAATGTAATTTTATTTAGTGGCTGTTATTAGTTCATATATTTACAAATCCCATATGTCTTTAGCTTTGTATTATTAACTTATTATAGTCATAGACTCATAGACATGAAACTAGTGGCAAAAAAAAAAAAAAAAAAAACTAGAGAAAGCGTAATCAACAAGAAACTCATCTTATTTTCAAAAACTAGGCGGTAACAATTTTTTTTTTTAATTATTGTTTTGAGGCCCATTAAGATTCAATGAAATCTATCCCGAGCCCACTACTGAATTAGTTAAGTATCTCACGCACCAATTTTAGCGATTAAAGCGCACGCGTTACCCTTGAAATCAAATGCCTAAAACCTTGAAATCGTTTGGTTGATCATCGGCGATTTCATCTTTAATAATTCCGCCAATGTCGTCCCCAGAGAAGAAGAGAAAACCGCCGACGAGAAATTCACCGGAATCGAACCCAATTCCATTACTTCCATATGATTTGGTATTGAGTTGCTTAGCACGAGTCTCGAGATTACACTACCCAACTCTCTCCCTCGTCTCCAAAACCTTTCAATCCCTAATTGCTTCACCGGAGCTTTACAAGACTCGATCTTTCTTAAACCGAACAGAGAGTTGTCTCTATATTTGCTTAGAGTTCCCTTCTGACCCTACCCCACGTTGGTTCACTCTTTATCAGAAACCTAATCAAACCCTAACCAAAGAAAAGAAGAAGAAGAAGTCAAGTGGGTATGTGTTGATCCCACTCTCAATTCCCAATTTACCTCCTACACAATACGATCGTGGTATCTTAGCCGTTGGTTCTAATATCTACGCCATTGGTGGAAGCAATAAGTGTGGGACTGAGTATGTGAACTCAACCAACGTTTCGATTCTGGATTGTCGTTCTCACATGTGGCATGATGCTCCAAGTATGCGGATGAAGCGGATTAATCCAGCTGGTAATGTTGTTGATGGAAAGCTATATGTAGCAGGAGGTTGTGAAGACTTTGATTCATCGAATTGGATGGAAGTTTTCGATTTAAAAACTCAAACTTGGGAGCTTGTATTAAGCCCTTTTGCAAAGAGATGTAAAAGTCATATATACAAGAGCTCAGTGGTTGATGGAGGAATCTACATTTTTGGGGATAAGGGTGTTGTTTACAAGCCAAAAGAAGATAGATGGGAAATGGTAGAAGAGAATCAGAGTTTGGATTTGGGATGGGGATTGCTTTGTTATTGCGTGATAGATAACGTACTCTATAGTTATACTTATTCAGGTGGGATAAGATATTACGACACTGAGGTTAGAAACTGGATGAATTTGAAGGGTTTGGGAGGGTTTCCAAAGTGTGCTGCTTATGCTTTTGTTAAGATTGCGGATTATGGTGGAAAGATGGCGGTTTTTTGGGATAAGTATTTGCGTTCTAGTGGCTATAAGAGTAAGACGATTTGGTGTGCAGTGATTTCCCTTGAAAGGAGCAAAACTAAGGAGGTTTGGGGAAAGGTTGAGTGGGTTGATGTTGTGCTTACTGTTCCTCACGCTTATAAATTTGTGGATGCTCTTACTGCTATTCTTTGATGAATCTCATATGTGATAGACTTTGAATGTGGTGAATCTTTAGTGATTTTGTCTTGCGTATTTTAGTTGAATTCTATAGACATCGTTTTCACTTGTAAACTTTTGATGGTTAGCTTATTTTGTGTTGTTTTAAGATCTATGAAACTCTGTTTTTGTTGAATTAGAACGGTTCATTACTTTCATGGAAAAAGTAAGTAAAACAAGACGTGTGTTTGATTGAAGAGTTTTTGTTTGCAACAAATAAGCTCTGATGAAAGTCGTATCTCTCTGAACTTTGGCCAAAGGCCTGGTGATGAATGATTTTGCAGGTAGAGCTTATCAAACTAACAAACTCCAATGCACACATATGAATAAGAACAGAGGTTTTTGAGACGTACTTCAATGACTATTTCAGTTGGTGTAAGATTATGAGACGCTTTTATACCAGCCAGACCTTTGCTGTTAATAATGTATCCTTGTGGTGTTTTGAGCGGGACATTGTTTTGTTCTAATTTCTAAACATAACTTAGCTAACGATGTCCGTTCAGTTAAACTGAATCTGTACCGACAGATATTCAACCCCAAACCAACAGATTCTACGGTTTAAATCGAAAACTAGACCGACCTTAAAACAATCACAAAGTCGATACGAGCGATGCAGCTGAGGAGTTCATTGGGGTCAGCAATAAGACAAGTTTCAGACAATCTTGGAGACTCATAGACATGAAATTAGTGGCCAAAAAGAAAAGAAAAAACTAGACAGCACATCAGCTGTAAAATTAGGCGATAACAAAACGAAAAAGTGTAAAATTATTGTTTTGAGGCCCGTTAACATTCTCAATATTATGATTATAATCAGTAATCACCATTTCTATACCGAGCCCACTATTGACTTAGTTGAGTAACTTACACGCAATTTGAGCGACTAAATCGCACGGGCTAGAAAACTAACAGATAAATTCGAATCAAATCAAACCCCTGAATTTGCTCTCTGCAAAGTCGGAGAAGAAAGAAACTTTATCAGTTAAACTCGAAACAAATCCCTAAACCCTTGATAGTTTCGCCAATGTCATCCCCAGAGAAGAAAACAAAGCCGCCGACGAAACAATCACCGGAATCGAACCCAAACCCGTCACTTCCAAATGATTTGGTAGTGAGCTGCTTAGCACGAGTCTCTAGACTACACTACCCAACTCTGTCACTCGTCTCCAAAACCTTTCAATCCCTAATCGCTTCACCAGATCTTTACAAGACTCGATCTTTGTTAAACCGAACAGAGAGTTGTCTCTATGTTTGCTTGGAGTTCCTTTCTGACCCTAACCCACGTTGGTTCACTCTTTGTCAGAAACCTAATCAAACCCTAACCAAGGAAAAGTCAAGTGGATATGCTTTGATCCCAATCTCAATTCCCAATTCACCTCATGTACAATATGATCGTGGTCTCGTAGCTGTTGGTTCCAATATCTACGCCATTGGTGGTACCATTGAGAATGCAGACTCGTCTAGCGTCTCGATTCTGGATTGTCGGACTCACATGTGGCACGAAGCTCCAAGAATGCGGATGAAGAGGAATCAACCAGCTGCAAATGTTCTTGATGGGAAGATATATGTAGCAGGAGGATTCAAAGACTTTGATGACTCGAATTGGATGGAAGTTTTTGACTTAAAAACTCAAACTTGGGAGCTTGCAAAGAGATGTAAAAGTCGTGTCTTTAAGAGCACAGTGCTTGAAGGAGAAATCTACACGTTTGGGGATAAGGTTGTTGCTTACAAGCCAAAAGAAGATAGATGGGAAGCTGTACCTGTAGGAAAGTATCTGAGGTTGGATGTAGGATGGGGATTGATTTGTAATTGCGTGATAGATAATGTACTCTATTGTTATAATCCTTCAGTAGCTGGAATACAACATTACAATTCTGGTATAAGATGCTGGATAGATTTGAAGGGTTTAGAAGGATTGCCTAAGTTTGCTGGTTATTGTAATGTTAAGTTGGTGGATTATGGTGGAAAGATGGCGATTTTTTGGAACACGTGTTTGCCTTCTAGTAGCTATAAGAGTAAGTCGATTTGGTGTGCAGTGATTTCCCTTGAAAAGAGCAAAACTAAGGAGATTTGGGGAAAGATTGAGTGGCTTGATGTTGTGCTTACTGTTCCTCACACTTCTAAATTTGTGGCTGCTCTTGCTGCTATTCTTTGATGAATCTCATCATAGGAGATTGACTTGAATGTGGTGAATCTTTAGTGATTTCTGGATATTATATATCATTTTTGTTGGATTATTTTGTCTTGCATATTTAAGCTGAATTCTATAGACGCTATTTCGCTTGTAAAACGTTTGATGGTTAGTTTATTTTTTGTTGTTTTTACTTTTTAAGGTCTACGAAATGCTGTGTTGGTTGAATAGTAAGGTTCACTTCTATCATGGGGGAAAAAAAAAAGTAAAACAAGCTACGCGTTTGATTGAAGAGCGTTTTTTTTTTTGCAACAAATAAGCTCTGATGACACAGGGACACGTAGCGTAAATTCAGGAGATGTTGTGGGGGATCATATCTGTCTGGAACTAGAGACCACCGGGTCTAAAAATCTCTGAACTTGTTCAAAGGCCTGATGATGAATGATTTTGCAGGTAGAGCTTATCAACACTGGTTTGAGGTATATGAAACACTGTTTTGGTTAAATAGACAGGTTCACTACTTTCGTGGGAAAAGAAGTAAAACAAAGAATGACGTTAATTGAAGAGTGTGTGTTTGCAACAAATAAGCTTTGATGACACAGGGACGTGTAAAGTCATGACAAGGTAATCATATATGTCCTGAACTAGAGTCCACCGGGTCTAGTAAGCTCTGAACTTGTTGAAAGGCCTGATGATGAATGATTCTGCAGGTAGAGTTCCAATGCATACACATGAATAGAAAGGTTTTGAGACTTGCCACAATGGCGATTTCAAAAGATCGATACAATAACTCAAGCAGCCAAAACAGAATAATTCTTTTGCATCTCTTAAGAGGATCAAAAACAATGTGATGATACATAGTTTAAATAGAGTCGAATCAGACATGAATACGCGCAAAGATTTATGTCTGAAAATTAAGGTCGGAGCTAAACCTTAGAAACCAAACACAAAGTACAACGAAATGTATGGAAAGCAAAAGGCAAGGTTCCAGTGGTCCTAAAAAAAGAATCTTGCTTTCTAGTTCTAGAGCTGAGCGTTTGCATTTTGTTGTAGTAACTCTACTTCTTCCAAGTCATCGCTCTGTATATGTATGTCCTGCACCAAGAAAGTGTAAACACATGTTGTAATGCTGACTTATACTTTTCCATAGATCCAAAATCAAAAGAATCCGATGGCTTCGAAAGCAGTAATATAGCTATGTGGATGGTCTTAAACACAACAGTGTTAATGCATACTTGTGGTTGAGCTTGTGGTTCTTGTGCAACAGGGTAAACTTGTGGCTGAGACATTCTATAATAAGGTTCTTTCAGGTCGAGTTTGCACGATGATGTCTGGAGTATTCCACCTTGATTGGCACCAGGTCCCCACATTTTAGCTGTTTAAAAAAAGCCAAATCAGAAACAAACTCAAAAGAAGATGTATACGATTCAAAAGCAAAGATGTAAGAAAGCATAACTGACCTGAGAGAGTTAGATTTATAGTGTAACTCTGAGCACTGTGAGCAACCAAATGAAGTCTACCAGTGATCTCTTGCCCTGCCATGACGTGAATAGGCTGTGACAGAACACATCTTATTTGGTACCAATGTGTTGTTGGTGCACCAGGACCAGTCGTGAACCATCTTTGCACCGTGCTGTTGGGATATACAGAGCAAATCAGGTTTGTATTGTATACATTTGATGATCAGAGAGGAATATTAATCTTATGTACAAGATGAAAACATGTAAATTGTTATGGCTTGATACCTCCCATCAAAGAGAACATCGAACCAGCACGCAAGTCCATGCACTCTGGTACACACGGACGCTGTGAACTTTAACGGGACATCAATCTCGTAAAATTGTTCTTCCTGTGAAAATTCAGTGACAGCTGAATGGGTTTGGATCATGTTTATCACCAAAGAGGGATTGACTACACAGAGATTCCATATATATGAAATAGTATGACCGCAAAATGTCCTCAATGTTAAGGAGAAACACTTTGGAACCGGATTTCATGTAGAGAATAGCTATACCTTCATCTGAGTGAAATCTATCACATGAAACATCGATGGAGCCACCAATAATCTCGGATCAAATGCATCCACCACAGGCTACAAAATAAGTAAATATGACGAATTTTAAAAGAAGAAACAAACAAACTAATCAGTGATTCAGAAGTTGAAAATAGATATACACCTGAGAAAAATAACCCTGGTGTGCTGATGCATATAGAGGTGTCAAATCAACTCCATAATAGTTTTGTTGCTGCCAAAACAAAGCCTGCATAGAAGTGAAAAGCCTTATTACTGAAAGCTTAAGATCACATACTTGAACCAGCAATTTATTTTACGTTATAAGAAATCCCAGACATATCTTCCTTATAAGATGTGCATTATGTACCTTATTTGCCATTTCAACAAATAAGAATTCATCGGAGAAAGGCGCCATGTGAATCCTACAGTGATAAAGTTACATGAGAAAGAAGCCAATTATGAAATAGAGAAGTAAAACTATTGAAGATCAACTTTACCTTCCAACTGTCGGAAACATTTTTCCATTTGGAGACAGAAAACGATCCCTAGCAATAACATATGTTTCCAACATCCTCTCATTGACCAATAGGGTGCCTACAGGCACAGACATTTTCAATATAAGACATAGTTTCAAATGAATCATTCATGATGTTTCTCCAACTATTTTCTCACAGACCAAAGTTTGCCTTGTGAAAGATTCTGATTTTCATGAAGAGCACGTGAAATGAATCCGTCTCTGAAACACCTACCCATTGGTTCAGAGATCAAAACATCAGCCTTCTCAGGCAACTCAATATCCTCAATTTTTCCCTTGATGACCTACATTTTTTGCCAACCTGAAGAACATTAGAAAAATGGATCTATATGAAAAATCGTATCAAAGAAACTGGACTACAATTCGTACTGTGATCCGTTCAGCAAGCAATGGGTTTCCAGCAATCAGCTTCCGCGCATATTCAGCCATTTCTGACGCTTCCACAGCATACACATGCTTGGCACCAGCCTAAATTAGGGGGGAAATAAACGACGTTTATAAGAAAAACAAAAGCAAAATGCAGTTCTAAAACATTTGGTGCCAAAGTTTCTTAAATATTTGCATACCAGTGCTGCAAAACATGACAAAATGCCACTTCCTGCACCCACATCGACCACAACACGGCCCGAAAAATCTGAACGATTCTCCATGACTGCAGCATGATATGTACCTGAAGACAGTAATATGACGAAAAAGAGCCATGTGAAGAAACTAAAGATATTCCTCCTCTGATGAATTTGAAACTAATATGAGGTAACTGATGCACAAAGGCCAGACGTATTACCTGTCCTCACATAATCCTGTAGCATATTTTGCTGATGTAGAAGTTGTCCATAATAATGGAAATACATTTTGGCTGAAGCAGCCTCTACCTTATCATCGAACTTGCTTTTATTAGCTGAAACTGATCCATTTAGCAAGGCTGATCCTAGAAACCGAAAGAACAAGGTATGCATCAACAAAATAAGTCATCAACATATTGTGCTCTGCTCGCTATAAAATGGATTTTGGTGAACTGACACAAACCCAAAAATTATCAATGTAATATAAACCTTTCATAAGTAAACCAATGAAGAGAGTAAGCATACACATCAATTCCTATAAGGTCAAGTAAATCTTAAAAATTATTTATTTTCTGAAAGAACCAACACATAAGAAGATAAACATTTCCAAAGAAGCACCTTTTTTCCAGTCCTCAAATGAATCACAAAAATTCTTGCTTTCCTTGTCATCTCTAAATTTGATTACAACTCCTCGAGAGAATGATATCTGGTTAAAAATCATAAACTAAAACACTTTAAAATCAATTATACAATCTCATAAGTGAAACAAATGATAAGGTTACACTTTCACAATACCTCCTTTGCAGAACCTGAACTATCAGATACACAGATGAACTGAAGCTGCCCCAACTTGAACAACTAAGCAGCACAAAAATTAAATAACAAAACGAATCAGTGGATTCATATAACAAATTACTTAATTAAGCATAAAAACGTTTCAAATCGAGATTAAAAAATTGATCTTGAAAGTAATTGTAAGTGAATCGATAGACACCTGAGTTGAGCTAAATTCAAAACTGAAACAATCAGACGATTCAGAATCCTGAAATCGGAGTTCTTTGAATTCATTAACGCATGAAAACGAAGCTACAACAGAAGATGACGAAAGAGATGAGGAAGGAGAAGTGAGATCAGTGACAGAAGCCAGAGTGAACTCATTCTTTAACAGAGAAGGGACCTCCATTATTTGAGATACAGCGAATGTATAGATAAGTTATGTATATGTATAGATTCTGAGGAGAGCTTCAAGAGGAGCTCCGGGACAAGAAGAAGAAGAGGAAGAGATGAAAAAAGAGCCGCCGATGGAAGCGGAAGCGGAGGTGACGGAGAGTGGTATTTCTGTAAATTAGTTGGATAGTGGAGTCTGCTTTCGTATCCTAAGCACTTTAATGTGTTTTTATTTTCTTCTTTATTTGTTTTTTTTGGATTGTTTATATTACGTGGCATATGTACATTGGTCGGGCTTAGTTCTGACTTTTGACTTTTGCGCTTCTGACAATTTGGGCTGTTGGGCCTAAACTTTGAATTCTAGATGTTTGAAACGTGTCTGTCTCCACGCGTTAATCCGATGATATTTCAAGAGAAAATCTGAATGTGAGGAAGTGTAATTAGAAATTGAAGTAATCTTCTAAACTGAAGTATAAGAGCAGCTTCATCATCAGGATATCTACTCTAGATACTCTTAATTATTATATTAATAAAAAGAAGAAAAAGAAGGTGCAAGAAGCAGATACATTTCTGCTTTGAAGAGACGTTTCTCAACTAAAATTGACAGTTGTCATACAGTTATTGGTTTCATCTATTAAAAAAACTAAAATATTATTAATAGAAATAAAATATTATTTTTAAAAATTTTGAGATACTCTTTCTTATGGAAGTGCTCTAAGTTTTTAAAGAAACTGAAAGATAAATATAGATGGAAGTGCTCTAAGTTTCTAAAAGATAAATATCAAGTGTTGATAAGCCAGACTCTGAAACTGAAAGTATAAAGTAAACAAATTTTAACTTATTTGATCCAACACTAATGGTTAGTAATATCTGGTGTTCACTACTCAATAGTAGAACAAAATTATAGGACTTCATCTACCATCAACGGTCTATGATTAATTATCACTACTTTTTAGAGAAATCATCAAACAAAATTTTTATCTTTATTTCTATTATTTTAGTATCCCAATCTTTCTGAAAATATTGAATTTTCTCTGTTCTTTATATTTATGTTTTACTATAAACTATACTAGGTTATAACAGATTTTTGAAAAAAAAAATTGACCCCTATAATACTTAATATGATTGAAAAATACCTAATCAATACTTGAGTTGCTTATATTCAAAGCAGGTTCTAAATGTTAGGACCCATAAGAAAGAAAAATGCTCTCTTCACACAACCTCAATACCCATCAAAACAACTACAGAGCTACTTGATGATGTAAGTACATCATGCATGGCTTTGGTCAAGCCTATCGGTTGGAGGGGACCCTATCGACTAGGACGAGGATTCTGATACTAATTCCGAGGACTGGTCACAATAAGTTTTTAACAGTATACCCTAGTTTAAAGTTTTTAACAGTTTATCCTAGTTATTCCTCTGGTGTGGGGGTATGTTAGTGTTTTATGCGTTATTACTAGATTTTATTTAAAACACCATACAATTAAAACTTGGACATATATATGTATTTGGAGAAACTTCTTTTTTTTCCCCAAATTGTATTTGTTATATAGAAAACTGTTTTTTTTAAATATAGATAAGATATGTTCATAATTTATTTTTTTATTTTCATAATTTCTTTTACTAAACATCAGTATTATTGTCCACGTCGAGTTATAATTTTTTTTGTTAAAGGATGTCGAGTTTAATATATCCCCACAAATTGTTTATATGACTTTCCAAAGATGCTATAACACTTTCCAATAAATGTAGATTTGCAGATAATACGATAGAATGCCGAAATGATTAAAACTGGCTACTTTCTTTAAATTTCCAAGTCTTTTACTCTTTTACCTATTTGCAAGATGGATAAATCATACACATCATTGCTTGCTTGCTTTAATGTCAAAACATAAACAACAACCTAAGGGATCTACACTAATAAGGAGTTTCAGTTCGAAATAGAATATACAAAACTCTCATGAGGCATAATAAACGAGTATCCTAATAAACCAATAAGTTTTATTCAAGAAGAGAATCATAGTAATAAGTTCAATAAAAAGGAAATGACATTCTAAGAACTTCGACATGATGCAAATTTGAGTTGAGTGATTTAAGATTGGTGTTGAAGATAGTTCTTGAGAAGAAGGGCTTCTTTGAGCTTGCGGCCAAGAGCAAATGACAATGGTGAAGGAACTGCATTCCCAATCTGCCTATGCTTGTGTGTTATGCTCCCTGCAAACTATCCAGAAACCCCTGCAACTTTTTTATTTTTTTAGATGCAACCAATTCTATTACTGATACTAGAGGACTGACTAGAGAACATAAGAGTTTTGATTACCTGAGATCGGGCGCATTCACGAACTGTGACAATTCTGTCCTGGTCAGGATGAAAGCACATTCCTACCTTACCCATGGATTGAGGATCTGTGATGGAAGTCGGAAAGTTTCCTTCCCAATCCAATCTTTCATAGAGTCTATTATTTTAAAATGAATTCCTTTTATTCCCCGTAGTTGGATGTATGATACAATTTTGCTATTTTGGCATGAATCTATGTAATCAAACCCTAGAAATGATTTTTTTATATAATCACATCAATTATATGACACAAACAACCAAAACACATAATTTCCAAAATCATTGGTGTTTAGGGTTTTAACAATGACTATGGCTTAAGATTGACACTAAATTGTAGAGAATGGACATAAAAAACTTACAATTAGAAGCAAAAGCTACTGGAGAAGCGCGAAACCATAATCAGTGAGAGAGAGATTGAAGAAATCAGCTAAAACTTTGAGTGGATGACTGGTAGTATTTATAGGGAGAGAGGCGAGTGAGTGACGCACAACAATTAACGGTGACTAAAGTTATTTTAAAAAGGAATGAAGAAAAAAAGTTACCAAGATACACAGTACATTACAATTTTAATTAATATTATGAGTTGAATGATTTCATTTTTTTCCTATATTTTGTTGGGAATATCTGACATATATTCCTTGGAGTGTTATATTTACCATTACTCAAAACTACTCGACGGTAAATATAATAGACAAAAAAATCATCTATTTTATATAATGCCGGTAGTTTTGAGTAACAATAAATATAAAGCTACTGAAGAATATACGTTGGATATGCCAAACAAAATATGAGAAACTAATAAAAATATAAAAATCATTCAACAATGTATCACAATTTTTGTTTTCTTTCTTCATTCCCTTTTTAAACAATTTTAGTCACTGTTAATTATCGTGCATCGCTCACTCGCTTCTCTCCCTCTAAATACTCCCCCATAAAAAATATTTCTACCTTCGCCACTATCCCTCTATATAGTCCCACTCAAATTTTTAGTGGTTTTTTCAGTCTCTCCAGATCCATTTCAGTTTTGCGTTTCTCAAATGGATTTTGCTTATAATCGAAAGTCTTCTCTGTGAATTCTCTCCAATTACTGTCCATCTTAAATCACAATCATTGTTAAATCCCTAAATGCGAAAGATATTGGAAATTATATGTGTTTGGTTGTTTGTGTCGATATGATCGATGTGATTATATAATACATTGATTTCTAGGAGTTTGATTACATAATTCATGCCAAAATAGCAAAATTGTATTATACTACCTATGTTCCATAAAGATAGATTTTTAAGGTTATACACACATATTAAAATCATATGCATTGGTAAGAGGCTCTATGAGTCTCTCAAACAATATATATATATATATAATTGATTATATAATTAAACTTTAATTTTTAAAAAAAGTGGTGGATGAAGTTTTTGGGTCTTAGAGACTCATCTTCGAGACTTCACCTTCTCTTTCTTCCTTTTTCATTATTTTTATTTTTTTAATCATGAGAGACTCTCAGTAATGGTGTTCTAATAATTTTTTTGCATAACCTAAAATACTTTTATTCTTTAATTAAATGTTAACTATTTTCTTTACTTTATGAGCATTTAATAAGGCAAAGTAAGAAATATTACATTATTTTTGTGTTGAAAGTGCAAAACATCCATTTTTCTAAAATCAATTTTTAAAAAAAACATTCATCTTTAAGAAACGGAGGGAGTACATCCAACTAAGGGAATAAAAGGAATTCGTTTTAAGCTGGAGATGATGGTCTTTGATATCACTTTAATGCAAAATAAGAATTGAACAAGACTTACTTATATTGATTGCCATCACCTAAAGCACCAAGCTTTCCCATGATATATTTTGACTAATACCAGCTCTAAATCATACTGCAAAAGTTTCATAGGGAAAATATGAGACATGTGATCGAGTTCATCATGAGTATGTGAATTAGAAGAGTTTTGTGTACAATTTGATTATTTTCATAGAACAAGATTGTTGTTTAAAGGCACAAGATATACCTCTTCTGCTAAGGATATGAAGACGTGAATCCAAAAGAATCAACAGAATCATGCGTTGGAAATAGTCATCAAACTGATCTTAAGAAAATGAAACCTCATTGAAAATAGATACATAAGGAAGAAGATAAAGCACATTAGATTAATTTTAGATGAAACGTGTGAATCATCATCATCACCTTTAAGGACCTTTTGAGAATTTTCTTCACTAAAACGAATCCAGTATATGCTGTTACCAATCTCCAGGCCAAAAGAGTAAAATTTTGCTAGCTTTGTGGGAAAATTAAGAAACCTTGATGCTGGAGAGCAATGGAGAAGCGGGGAAAAAGGTGAAAGGAGACGAAGAATCCATGGGGCTGAGATTTTGGGAGAAGATTTTGGGATAGAGATAGTTTGTGATTGTTTTTTGAGAAAATTAGGTTAAAGTGATAATTTGATTTCACATTTGTGAATCTATCTATACCTACCCCTTGAGTAGTTAGTATATATTAATTACAAAAATAACCTTTAATTAAATCTTATGTGTATTTAAATAACTAAATTAAGATTTTTAAAATTGTAAAATCTAAATAAAATAAGAAATTACTTTTTTTTTTGAATCAAATGTAAAATTAATTCAATAAAAACAAATTTTACAACAGATGTAACTTTTTTTCCGCATCTTTGAATTTTATTATCAAGAAAGAACACAGTAACAAAATACAAACCGAAAGAATCTAATCCTTTGGAAGAAAAGCCCCAAAGATGGGGAACTAACAGTCAAGATACATAAAAAGACCACATAAGCAAATCATATGCCTCATATTCCTATCAAACCGAAACTTTCCAAAGAATAAAAGTCACCAGAGATTGCTGGAATTCGCTAGGAAATCCATCCAAAGATGTCAAAGCCTTCTAGCCTTTGTGTCCTCACTTGTGATGAGTAGACTTCTGAAGTAAAACCACGATTACAACAAACCCGACAAGGCCAATCATTCCATAACAAAGGATGGATTTTTGAACAGCCTAAGTGAAGCCGGAACCAAAAAAAGAAGCCGCAACTTGTCAGCTAAGATCAGGTATGAAGCAAATGGAGACCAACCAAATCTCGATCAGATCTGAAAAAGATTCTATTGGAGGAAACAAAAAATGCCGCCGAAACCAACTCCTCAAAACCTCATGGAGACAGCTAAGGGAGTAGATGATCGAATCGGTTGCGGCCACTAAAAGAAACGGCGAGGAGAAACCTAAAACAAATAGCAACAGAATATGGTCCAGAACTACAAATCAAAATCAAACTCAAAGAAATCTGCTAAAACCTCCTTCTAACCTCGAAACTGAGCAAGATCTAGAATCTAAACAACTATCGAGTTAAAACCAGAATTAAAAATAAATATCTGAACAGAATAAAATACACATATGAAAGACATAAGGAGCATAACCCAACTACAGCTCTGAGGGAGCAGCCGGAGTTGACGGCCGTGAAAAATGGTGACATGTGTAACTTTAAGTTGATATTTTAAGAGCTGGTACTAGTAAATGTTTGGAGTTTAAAATCCATCACCGTAAAGCAAACCATGCTTCCATACCTTTTTCGTATCTCTGGTCCCCCATTGCTCAAATAGTAGACAACCGGTTTTGGACTTGTGTATCAATGGTTTGAATTATCCTGTGAGAATTCCTTTGCGGCTCTCCATGTCTTCTTTGTGATCTCTCACCCCAAATCGTATGAATTGCAGTTTGAAATACATATCTTAGAAGCCATATATTGATTTTGTTTTGTGAAGAGTCAACTAGACACTCTATGATTCTGTCCCAATGATCTGTGTACCTTCAGGCTAGGAGATTTCTCGTCAAGTTGCTCCAAATCTCTCGCGTGAAACTACAGCTGAAGAAGATGTGGTTTCTTGTTTGTATTGATTCTTGACTGAACATACATGCTGCATTTGTTCCTGACTGCCATGTGAGAACTCTATCTCCTGTAGCAAATCTATTTTTTACTGCATGCCAAGCTATAAATGTGGATTTAGAACCATATCCCTGTCCACCAAACCTTTGTAGGATTTGCTTCTCGGAGTAGGTTCCATGTTGCTTTTGAGTTGAAACCCAGTCTAAAGTTTTCTTTCTTTTATAGACGAGAAGAGAACAACTACAGAAACATAGCAAAGAAGCACCTAAATCAAACCTTAAGTTTTTCTTCATTCTACATATCCCCTAGGTGTGCATTTCTGGTGGTGAGTCATGGAGATCCTCTACAGATGTTGTAGAACGTTTTTCCATTCAGCAATGCAACACAAGACATGAGATCCCTTGGCACAGAGGATTCACAAGACCAGAATTGCTTATGTATTGTCTCAGCACCACAAGTTTGCTTGGCCCA